>WMED01010427.1:0-11259 GCA_019650415.1 Pipa parva | reverse complement strand
CAAATACTCTAATGTTCTACTATAAATCACTATATTTTTTTGTACTTTGTCTAATCACACTAAAGTTTTTTTAGTGGAAAAAATAATTTGTTTAGTTTCCCAATGAAAAATGTGAGATCATCACATTTTATCCTTCCAAGGGTTTTCTTAATTCCTGGTACTTTAGGTGTGGTTTCCTCATAAACAAATTTTCAGACTTTTTTTTTTTTTTTTTTTTTTTTTTTTTTTTTTAACAGCTGAATCTACAAAATATAGCATTCATCTGATCCAAAGGAAAAAATACCACTTTTGTTTGAGCTAATTTCATATAAATAATGATTTTTTTTTTTGAAGCTTTAGAAATGCAGGGCTTTAAAAATCATAGTAAGTGTCCATTTTGTCCATCCCAAAGCAAGCTGCCAACATGTGTATTGCTAGCAGTAACTGCAACTCTCAGGCCTCTTTAGTAAGGGTACTACCTATTATGTTCACTAGACCTACAATTTTAAAATTTAAGGAGTTTTATTAGAAGACCACCATCTTTATCCCCAAAGGATTCTGGTTAATTGGCATTTTACTATAAGTTTAGGAATGGGTGTCAAGCGGATAACATTTTCATTTTACTGTACAAGTTTCTGTATAAATTTGTGACTTAGTTTTTGCCTGATTAAGAGATCGAAATAGTCTGGCTTGCAATTTCATTCTGCTCAGTCAGACAATTACTTTTATCCTACCTATTTTGTTAAATGTATGTGGTTCCTCGCTACACTTGATGTAAGGCAATGGGAATCTTGTGCAGTTTGTTGGCTATTTGATGCATTTCACGCATTCAGAGTTGTGTGTGGCAAAATGCATAGATGGGGTGTTACTCAGAGGCTCGATTATGCATTTTGTCCTGTGTGATTTTGCCAAAATGTGTGGGGAGAGACGCAAATCCAGCTACCAATAGTACTCGAGGCAAGTCAATGGGGCTCTCATGGTTTTTGTGCGCATTTTGCCAATTTTGTAAAAAGCATGAGGCTTTAGCCTTAATCTTAAAGGATAAGTATGATGTCAATACCTGATTGATTTAGCAGCAGTACACCTGGCAAAGTTCATTAAAGTTGGAAAGACCGCTCTGTGTCTTTCCAACTTTAATCAAGCGAAATCTCATTTTATCCTTGCGAGATAACGATATGAAGTTTTGCAATCCCAAATTTTTTTTATATTTTCCATGGAAAGGTAGCCATGATACTAATGTAAAGCATGGCTACCTTTCTATGGAAAAAATATTGGAAAACTCAAGATTGAGAAACTCGATCTCAAATGAAATCTCGAGAGAACAAAATAAGATTTCTCTTGGTAAAATCAGGAAGACACAGAGCGGTCTTACCGACTAATAAATTTCACCCTTGGTGTATTGCTGCTGAATCGATCAGGTAAGTATGCATTGACATCATACTTCTCCTTTAAGAAAACAAATCAGCATATACACTACAGAAATTTAGCATAAATGCTCACCCCCATTTCTACATATGTTCACAGACACCTACAAACGGAATGTTTATATGCATGAAGATGCATAAATTCTAACCAATTTCTGTGCACAGATAATTTCATTGCACAAGTACAGGTTTTGTATATTTTTATCACATCAAACAAACTTTTATACTTCACCAAATCTCACAAATTTCTTCCACAATTATTGTGAGGCACTTGTTTACTAAAAGCTAAAATACTCCCACTACTTCCTATGAAAGGTTCTTGAGCAGTACATTTCACTAAAAAAATGGCAGCAGTTTGTCTTGGCTCTGAGCAGACACGGAATAAACATGATTTGTCCAGTACTTGTCAATTTATATAATCTTCCCACTGGGGTCGAGAACCGCGCCAACACCCGGAAGCACCCGCAGGAACCCTTCTTATAAGGGTTCCTGCGGGGTGACGTCGGCCGTAATTGTCACCACGTGACACGCATATGTGATGACGTTTCGGCCGAACGTCATCACGCGCTGCGCGGTGATTTCAGAGAGGGTCTCAAAAAGGTTGAGAACCGCTGTGCTAGAGTATCACGTTCCTAAATACTGTGCAACTTTTCTCTTCACCTACAATGCAAAACAGTTTTTGGGTACTTTTAAGTAATTTTTTTTTTTTTTTTAATACACAGGGACATTTAAAGAGGACCTGTCAGGTCCATATAACAGACTTTTTTTTTTTTTTTTTTTTTTTTAGGAATCAGAAATATGTCTTAGCTGAATGCTAAAAGCATTTAACTAAGACTGTAGTAAAACAAGCAAACTCCCTGCTTCTTTTCTGCTCCAATGCTAGACTTGAATCTCAAGTTGGGTTGGGCAGGGCTAAAAGGATGACTGACATAAAAGTTCCTCCAATCAGATCCCTTAAATTATAATCAAGCAGGGATCTGATTGGAGGAACTATAATGTCAATCATTTAGCCCAACCCAATCAGATTTTTAATTCAAGTAAGGCATCGGAGCAGAAAAGAAGCAGGGAGTTTGCTTCTTTTACTACAATCTTAGTGAAATGCAAAAAAAAAAAAAAAAAAAAAAAAAAAAAAAAAAAAAAAAAAAAAAAAAAAAAAAAAAAAAAAAAAAAAAAAAAAAAAAAAAGTGTTAAGTGGACCTGACATGTCCATTTTAAGTGCCCAATGGCATTAGGGCTGATGTAGTGGTCTGGATCTGACTTTACCTATGCTTTTGCATATAGATTGGGTACAGATGAATCTTGTATACAATATACTATATTTTGTTATAACTCAGGTAGTCTGTTAGCAGATCTGCTGCCATCTCCTGGGGACACCCCTTACAATACATGATACAAATCATGCATAATTATATTTATTCTTAAAAGGTGAACTAAATGCTTTTTAGGGGAGATTCTGAAGTGGGAGGGGGGTTAAATAATTAGAGGAAGTGATCTTTCCTCCTGCTCTCTGTAAAAGCTGATCTTCTTTGCCATTTTTTTTTTTTAAATAGGAAGGGAGGGAGGATAGGAGAGAATATGTGTGTGCCACTTCTCTCCTTTACCTGCTGAGCCATGTGAAGCTCCTCATGTACCCACTCAGGTCAACCAGTCTACAGGAGACTACACGCGGACATCAGTGAGCGCTTTAAAGGGATTCCAGTCTCGGTGAGGCGACTCAAGTGGTCTCGCCAAGGCTGGAATCCCTTTAAAGCACTCGCTGATGTCCGCGTGCAGGACATCAGCGAGCACATAATAGTCAGTATGAAGTGAGGCAAAGGATCTGCACCTCACTTCACACTTTGGTGAATTCCCCCCCTCAGTCCCTATACCAGTGGTGGCCCAGAGTGCCGAAAAGGTGACGTCACTCACCAGCGCCGTCGCCCAAAATGTCGGTGAGTGACGTCATTGCACCTGCATCAGGGAAGTAGAGCTCTCCAGTGAGCGCTCCTTCAGTGTAGGCCACGGATCCGGCCTGAAAACTGTTGGATTGAGTCCCGGCCTGCACGGAAGAGGGATCTACATACCCTCCCCGGCTCGCGTGCCATAGGTTCGCCATCCCTGCCCTATACCAAATAGTGTAGGCTGCCTTTTAAGACATTCTTTAGAGATATTTCTCTTTAAAACAGGTCAGCAATGATAACAGATGTACTGCACATCATCTTTCCCTCCCTAGATATAGTCAAAGAACAGAACAGACCTATGTAAAAGATAAAACTAGAACTAGGAAGTGTGTCAACTACAATACACACTGATTCAATTCACTTAAAACCTGTGCGAAGACATACTATATCAAAGAGCCAACTAGGTGACCAAAATGGGAAATTAATGGCCATCATCTCCAAAACTAAACACTCAGAAATCCCAGCCAACAAATTCACTTGTAATATCCTTACCTCAGTCCAAGGTCACACTACTTCTCCCCAATGCTAAATGAGAGTTCATTTTTGGAGAAAGCTCAAGCATGCCAACATCCTACTGACAATGGTGAAATGTGAAGGGGCAGCAGTAGTGAAGGAGAGAATATCATCAAGACCCCTGACAGATGCATATTTTTTGGCACATAACTTTCCATTTAAATGCACTGTAATACTGGCAGTACTGCTCATAAATGTACCTGTAGGCTTTTGCACACAGAAAAATATGCAGCAAAACACTTAGGGGGCGAAATTTACTAAGGGCGGATTTAATCCGCCCGAAGTAAATTTCTGACCGCACGTGCGGTATTCCGATCGATTTGCGATCGCACGATCGCAATTCTGATCGATTTGTTATCGCACGATCGGAATTGCGCTCGATTTGCGATCGCACGATCACAAATTGATCAGAATACCGCACGTGCGGTCAGAAATTTACTTCAGGCGATTGTTTCGCCCTTAGTAAATTTCGCCCAGGGAGTTAGTGACTAAAGTCCGAACAGTCTCGTAAAGGTGTGAATTTGTTACTTCCCCATATTTGGGTATTTAGCAACTTGCGACGTGGAGAGTTCGCCAACTGATGGTGACACATTGCACAATAGACTGCTACTGACGCAGTTGCGACTTTACTGTAAGAATCCGCTGTTTAGTCAATAAGGAGTAGAGAATCCGGGTATAGCCATCCAAAGTGATGAGAATTCACTTCAACAGTCAAAATCTCACTTTAGTCAATAGTCAAGGAGCCAAATAATCCCACCTTTTGTAGGAGATGAAGGTGAAAAAACATGGAAGAATTTACTGGGCAGTATCCTTCAAGGGATACACAGATGAGGTTTGTCACCCCACCCACTTTATTTATGCGAAGAAACAGAAAAAAAATTCCCTTTATTTACTGAGCTTTACCTCTTTCCCCTGCTTATTGCCTTAAATACAATTGCAAATATGCTTTTATAAGAAATATTACAGGTTTCAGTTACTGAAAGTCTCTAAATAACCTGATATTTTTCTAACGTAAAGTCAACCAAACAAAGACATACAAGATATACATTTTATTCAAGCAATTTATTGATCGCTCAGCATAGGAAACAAACAATCATGCATGCACAGGTCAAAGAAAAAACACTGGGGACAAGTCACTATAGCTTTAATGCAATACACACAGTAAAAAGGAAAAATGCAGGAATGCTGGGAAGGTTGGAAACAGATTTAAAGAGTAAATCTACACCCGACATACACATAAAGCAGGTGCAGTTAACTGTGACAAACCTACTGTAGGACAGCTTGCGTCTAAATCCATATCACAGACAGGTGAAGACTTATTCTAAAGGGGAAGAACTTGAAAAACAGAAGTGCACAACACATGCCTCCCTTTAAAAATGTCCAGATTATCAAGTAAATTGCTGCTGTGAAAGCCAAATTTCATCTGAATTGAGGACCAAGGGAGGAGGAGGAACACAATCTAACAAGTAATGCAATTATATTACCCATAAATGCTATAGATGGAGATTTCAGTATTGGAAAAGTTTTGGAATACACAAAACATAGAAAATGTTATATTAGAATGAAGTGAGGCCAAGAAGCAGGACTGACTTCATGCTTGTATGCACGTTATTGAACATATGTGAGAGATGACCAGGCCATGATTGAACACTGCCATTGAAGATTCAGGGGATTATAGAATAAGAGGATGATGTGGTGGTTGGGGGGGAAATGAACTATGCGTCAGGCCCCTTCCTGCACAGTGCTGATAGCAGCTGCTACCCCTGCCTCTAATGAATCTATGTCTGAAAAAGGCAGCACAGAGCTTAGTAACTGAAACCTTAACACAAAGTTGCATAGCTTTAAAAGATTCCCATTCCTAAAATTTACAGCAGATTAAGTGCAAAAGCAGCTCATCCTTTATCAGTTTCTCACCAGCATTTCTGCATTTACCTTACATTAAGATTCATACAGCAGGTATTTTAATATGCCCTTAAATTTTCTAAGGATTGCAGAGGCTCCTAAACTGCAAATGTAAGTAAAGCAACGCTCTCCTGTCAGCAGCATCCTACCTATAATGTAATAGACAACCATGACATTTGGATCTCAGCATAAAAACATTTTAGGGCAATTAAAGTAACATTGAAAAGTACAGATAAGCTAACAAAGAACATCACCAATATATTACACCAATAATCTTCAGCGCAAAGGAAAAAAACAAACAAAAAAAAAAAAACACAGTAACTTACAATTATGGGAAACACTGTCCCCGATAATTAAATACACTTGTAGTGTAATATGAGGGAACACTGCCCCCGATATAACAGTGGTAGGCAAAAACTACCTTTTTTGTAAAATCATTATGGAAGACACTGCTTCCGATAATGTGAACTCTATTTCATGATACAAAGTTACTGGAACTTCTGCTACTTTGATAGCTCACCATTATCTAATGTGCAATTCAATTTTTTACTTGCTCTCCTTTTTCAGGCACATGATTATCATTTAGTACCCTGAACCCAACTAACAGTAATAAAAATGATCATGATGGCCAAACCTTGCTAGCATTTAAAACATCAGTAGTTAAGAATAGCAGATTTGTTTTTCCGTTCTCCTGAAAACTGTGCATATTATATACACACAAAATTAATTATGTGAGTAATGGGCATGGCAGTTTGCTGACCCAACCATTTACACATTCTAGAAATGAAATGCACAAAATATAAAGAAATTCCCCATGGAGACAATCTTTGAAACAAATAATTAAAGTTCAGCAGTTGGAACACAGGCCACTTTAGTAAAAGCAGCAATGCGCTTATACATTGAATAATGTTTATTATCTAAGATCACAACCATGCAGTTTGATCGACAGGATTAGTAAAACTAATCAAAGCAAATGAAGTACATCATTTACCATTAGTGATTGTAGTTTTTGTATATATGCAATGATCATTTATAATTTTAGAAGTAATCACAGATTTGAATGACAGAATATTTTTGTATGTAGCAATAGTCTTATTTGATGATTATTTTTCATAGTTTGATCTCCATAGTTTCCATGTAAATGTAAAGGAAAAAAGAACTGCCTGCAGAAGTTCCAGTATCATGTTCAATCAAATAAGCAGATGCTGCTTTCATTTTTCCATTAAAAAAAATCCGACAGTATAACCGTCAATTATGGAAGGCACTGCTTCCGATAATTACAAAAAAACACATTTATAGTGATCACTGTCACTGATAAATTAACTTGTAGCTTTTTTTAGTTCTAAAAAAAGTCACAATTCTAACAAATTCAGATATGGAAGGCACTGCTTCCGATAATTTAAAAAAAGAAAATGAAAAAAAAAAAAAAACACTTATAGTGATCGCTGTCACTGATAAATTAACAACTTGTACCTTTTTTCAGTGCTAAAAAAAACAAACAAACATAATTTTGACAATTTCAATCAAACAATATTGTTGACTGTAGGATAAGATGGAGCTTCAAGTAATTTTGAGTAGTAAGAAAGGGAAACTGCAGCCATTTTAAGATGGAGTGCATAAAGATATCCTGCGTCAACAAAAATTCAAATGGACAGAGACCAACATTAAATAAAAAACAAAAGAAAAAACTGGGCGAAAGGATTGACTACACTCACTTTCAGTCTGCACCACAAGCAGAAGTTGTAAAGTAAATCTAATGCACAAATCCAGAGCAGCCTAAATTTACAGCATTTGATCTAAATATCTGTATGAACAGGCTCACTTTATGCTCAGCAGGTTTGTGTTGTTTATCAAGAGAGAAAGTAATAGAAAAAGAATTTAAAGAATTATTAAGTGTGATATGTTAATTTAGATTCTATATACCGGTAGCTCCAATCACATTATACATGGGGAAATTTAATATTTAATTTTCTATTAGTATATTACTCCCACTATTTTGCCAGTAAGTGGTCTTCATATTATAAGGTATTCAGAAGCTATAATGGATCATTTTATTTTTCTTAGTATACCACATATAAGTGCTTAAAAAAAAAACTTTGCATTTTTGGTTCCTAGCCTCTGGCACCTATGTTTCTTATCAAGATTAATGGGTTCTGTTTATTCCTAAAATAAATTATATAGATGTTTTAAAATCTAATAAGTTAAAAGGTTTATATTATATGAAAACAATGATTTAGAACTTTACAAGTAAGGGGGATGTATGAACAGGGACAAAATGTTCCAAGGTCATATTGGATTGGTATATGGATAGTGTAGTTTGTAAGTGCTTTACTTTACACAAGATGGGGGAGGGAGGGTTATGAGGGACAATAAAAGAGGGAGATAGAGAAATGAAAGTGCAAAAAAAAAAAAAAAGTGAATGAAGAACAGATACTCCCATTAAAGTTAAAAGCTATTGTCTATGTCCCAGATGTCTCCTGCAAGTGAATTGGCTGCTCCCTGTAATGTCCAAGTGAGCAAAGCTAACTGGTTTTTAAAGAGATCAGCGTCAAAGAGTGCCTTGGTGGTGTTTAGCAGATCAATATGGTCCAACAGTGCTGCAACTGTATGGCTACCAGAACCATAGATAATATGACGGAAAGGTGCATCTTTAGGAGAGACATATGGAGACAGCATGCTGTGTTCAACCTGAAAAATAATATATACACAGTTACACATTACTACTGCAATGAGAGCCTTTAGTATGTAAATGCAATGAAATCTCTCAACAATAAGAGGAGCTACAGGAAAGGACGACACCTTTACAATAACATTAAAGGGTAGATAAAACTACAGCATGCTAAATACAGTAAGGCAAGATGAATTTCACTGCAGTCAGCTTGGCACAAACCCTGAATGTGCATGAGCGAGAGGTGCTGAGGCTTATCTCATTAGACTTATCTATATTTTCTCCCCAATACTATCTTCACTAAACTACATACACATTATATATATATATATATATATATATATATATATATATATATATATATATATATATATATATATATATATATATATATATATAATGTTGCTGCAGTGACATCTTGAACTTTGCTATTGACTATATTACTGCACGAAGGAAGACTTCACAGCGCTTGTGAGGGTATAGGAGCAGGCATGAAATTCCACCCACCTAGTCAAATTGGCTGTGCAAAAAAAGTGTACACGTCATTGAGTTCATTGCACCAGCAATGAGAACACTCATCTCACTAAGAAAAAAAAAAAGAAGCTCAATGAGCGTGATGTTCGTGTTCTTTTGCATAAGTGGGGGCGGAGCTTCATGCTGGCTCCTGTACTCTCACAAGCGTTGTGAAGTCTGCCTCCATGCAGTGATAGAACGGCAAAATTCAAGCTGTCACTGCAGTGTTTCACCTTAGAAGGTATTGTTTTAGATGGCTAGTTTTTTATTTCACCTATATCCCTTCTTTAACTGTGTATTGCTGCACCTAAACTATATTAATAAAATAAATGTTGATGCTGTGTTATCTATACATTTTAAGATAAAGACATTTAGTAAGGCATTATTGGAACAATATCAGTTTATTAACTGTGCCAATTGTGTCCATTCAATCAGCTAAAGATTCAACATTCTAAGTACAATCAAAAGCATGCAAATGAGCCCTGTAGCACTGGAAAGACTTACTAGTATACAAAACGGATTTATGTTCCCACTTCTGCTATAATCTCATAAAGGAGAAGAGGCTAATAAAACTTATAACATTGTTCCCACAAAACAAGGAGATAAAACTAAAAGGAGAGTAACTGGAAGGGTGGAAAAAAATAGACTTTTTTTTTTATACTCCACATAAAATCAGACAGACAGTTTACATCGCCACAAGAAGGACACTAGAAATAGCAGTGAAAACTAAACTAGAGAGAAAGCCCATTCCTAGATTGTAGTTTTACCCCTTCAACAGGCTGCTTTCCAACTCAAATTTAAAAAGCTGTCTAGAGCCATACAGTAGGAGAAAATGCAAAAACAAAACAAAAACAAAACATAAAAGAAACAAAAAACTATGTTAAGACTGAGCAACCCTGTAATGGGCAGGCATGTGATCCCCAATGGTCTCCAAAGAAAAATTATTTTAAAGTATAAAAAAAAATATTTTACTTCTGAAGATATTTGAAAGAGGTCTAACAAAAAAAGAATAGGAGGTGTCTTTACACAACTGCAGATAGAACCTTCCAAACCAAACTGGCTTGGGAGAAAGCAAGGGTATCACAAGTTGTATAAATGTATGGACTGAAGGCCAAGTTGCAAAGTACAATTGCAGGATTAATGCACCATGTCTGGCTCCATAAGTATGCATGCATTCTGCTAGTTGAGTGAGCAGAGATCACAGCTCGATCTGGAGAAAATGTGGGTAGATTTAGGAGCCAGTTGTAGTTCTGCAGGATAGATATGGAAGTCTGGAGGGAGCCTTTATGAGAAGTCACCATGGAACCTGAGGTGACCAGTAAGAGCTGCCATGATCTTGTTGAAAACCCACAAAACTAATGAAATGCTGAAAGGAAAGAGCTGGGAATTGAAAATGGTCTCTGCCTTTGGCAAAAGGAAGGTATCTCTGGTGGTCTCTTCTAATTGGAATGTGTAAGTATGCATCCTTTAGGTCTAAAAATGCTAGGAATTCTATGAGCTCAATGGAGACAATGATGAATCTTAACAGATTCCATCTTGAAACTTTGTTTTCTTACTCTCATGTGTGCTTTTAGGTCTAAAATAGGATACAACTCTGACGTCCTGAAGCGCTAGTCTTTTGAGGGATTCTGCTGATTCCCTTGTTGGGAAGAAACAAAGGGGTGGAGGGCTTTAAAAATCTATGGAGTAGCCAAGGTGCGGAGGTAAAATGAGAAAGGAGGCCTCCTAACAGAACAGCTGAGTAGTCATGCGATCTTTGACTTTTTGTGGTGGGCTTTGATTTGCTCCTCTTTTGAAACCATGAAGAGGATGTGTGTGAAGTTCCTCTAGGTCTGGAGGATGATCCTAGAAAAACTTCTCTCTCTCTCTTTGGAATGATCTGCTTAGAACTGAAAGATCTGGACAAATGTATCCGATGTAAGAAAGTGCTCTTTTCTCTTGTGGCTTGTGAAATCATTTCAAATTCTGGACTAAACAGGGATTTCCCTGAGAAAAGTAGGAAAACAAAGACATTCTTGAACACACCATGCTGCAATGGTGTCTTGCAGAATAGAGGGCTGTTTCCAGTATATAGGAAGAGGCCTACATGGGAAGTTGGAGGAGAGGCTAAAGGTCTGACCTGGGAATACCTGTCTCTATCACCTCAAGCAAGTTTGATAACCAGGTTTCTAATGCCTTTGCTACTCATACAATAGCTAAAGTGTGAAGCAGGTAATCAGAGAAAGCAAAAATATTACTTAGGAGAGCTTATAACAGGGGTCTCAAACACGCGGCCTGCCAAACCCTTCTGTGCAGCCTGCAGACTGATCGGGGGGGGGGC
>WMED01010426.1:0-15776 GCA_019650415.1 Pipa parva | reverse complement strand
CTGTGTTTTTTTGACGCCATGCATAACTCCTTTTTTGTATGACCGAACAACTCAATCTTTGTTTCATCAGTCCACAGTACCTTCTTCCAAAATGAAGCTGGCTTGTCCAAATGTGCATTTGCATACCTCAGGTGACTCTGTTTGTGGCGTGCTTGCAGAAACGGCTTCTTTCGCATCACTCTCCCATACAGCTTCCCCTTGTGCAAAGTGCGCTGTATTGTTGACCGATGCACAGTGACACCATCTGCAGCAAGATGATGCTGCAGCTCTTTGGAGGTGGTCTGTGGATTGTCCTTGATTGTTCTCACCATTCTTCTCCTCGGCCTTTCTGATATTTTTCTTGGCCTGCCACTTCTGGGCTTGACAAGAACTGTCCCTGTAGTCTTCCATTTCCTTACTATGTTCCTCACAGTGGAAACTGACAAGTTAAATCTCTGAGACAACTTTTTGTATCCTTCCCCTGAACAACTATCATTTCAGAGTTGTTTTGAGGAGCCCATAATGCCACTCTTCAGAAGAGATTCAATTAGGAGAACAACTTGCAATTAGCCACCTTAAATACCTTTACTCATGATTAGATACACCTGGCTATGGAGTTCAAAGCTCAGTGTGGTTACCAAACCAATTTTGTGCTTCAGTAAGTCTGAAAAAAGTAGTTAGGAGTGTTCAAATCAATAAAATAATAAGGGTACCCATACTTTTGCACCTGTCAAATTTTGGTTTAACCCCTTCGCTATGGAGCCAGACTGCTATCTGGTGTCATGGCCGCTTCTGCATTACCCGTACGGAGCCAGATAAATCATGGCTCCGTATCATGGCGCAGCAACATGACACACACGCAGGTGGTGGTTCCATGTCACGGTGCTGCGCCATGACACGCACACGGGTAGTGATTCTGTGTCATGGCGCAGCACCATGACACATAGGGAAGAGGTTAACGCATATTGCACATTTTCTGTAAGTACAATAAACCTCATTTCAATCCAGAAATATTACTGTGTCCATCAGTTATTAGATATATCAAACTGAAATGGCTGTTGCAAACACCCAAATATTTAGAACTAAAAATTATTAAGATTAATAGGGGTGCCCAAACTTTTGCATATGACTGTATATAGATGGGTAGAGCTGAGGCTTGTGTCGGAGGTTGGATGTCCATTCAGCCTTCCACCTAGGAGGAATTTTTGTAAGACCGCAACTAGTATGTAAAAGTGGTTATGAGTAATTTAAACTATATACAAATATTTTTAGTTTCCCTGTCACCCTCATTATTATTATTATTCTGAACAGCAAATCGGTTAGTATGCCTTCCCCAGTGTCTCCAAAGCTGTCTCCTGGAAATTCAAACAACTATTCCTCCAGTGTGCCCAGTTCCTCAGGCAATACATCTTCAGTGACTATTCCTCAAAGAATACACCAGATGGCAGCCAGCTATGTCCAGGTTACCTCCAACTTTCTGTATGCGACTGAAATTTGGGACCAAGCCGAACAACTTTTCAAAGAGCAAAACGGTAGTCTTTATTTTTGTAATGTTTTTATATGTACTTGTATGAAAAAAAATTCTCATGAAAGCAAGTTGAATATATGTTCTTATCTTAATCTGTATATTTGTTTTGTCCCTCCCTCTAGAATTTTTTACAGAGCTAGATAAAGTAATGGGCCCTCTTATTTTTAACTCAAGCACTATGACTGAACTAGTACGTTATACCCGTCAAGGCCTACATTGGCTACGCCTGGATGCCAAGTTGAAACATTAAAAAACTGAAATGGAACTAGAACATTATCTTGCTGCCTCTTATTTTCAACACTGTGTTCTGTTGGAAAGGAAGACTGCCAAAAAAATTCTTGATTAGGCTGTCACTGGAGGACTCTGAGCTCTGAAAGTCTTGGATTCAGCCATATCCACTTTTTTTTTCTTTGAACAGAGGAAGGAACCTTTAATTATATTGCAAAATGGACGTCTTCAGTCTTCACTTTTTATTTAAAAAATATTTAAGTATTTTTCATAAAAAGCATTATGGATCATTTTCTTTCCCGTTGCTGTACTGGGTGATAAATGTTTCCAATATCATGCATGACACATTTTTTAAAAACGTATTTATTTTATGAAGCAAAGCAAATTTTAAATCTACCATGGGTAGATATTTTAATAATTTGTTAATGATTCTAATCTTTATCAACACAGGATATGTACTTATTGCATCATGATTTGCAGTGAATGATGCTTTGAATGAAAATACATTTCTTATTGCTTGTTGCAAGTCATAAAATTGCACAATCTTAGTATTTAAACATTAACTCCAGATTCTAGCTTTGGGTGGTAAAGGTGTTATTCTGTATTTTATAAATGTCTTCTCATGAGTTAGGTTTTAAAGTACTTTATTATACAATTTATGCTTTTTTTTTTTTTTTTTGTGGTTATGTTGACCTGTTTCGTCATCTTAGAGAGAATAAACATCAGTGTGTTTTAATATATAGGGATAGGTACATGGCATACCTAACATGCAGTTGTCATTTGACACCTACAATTGTGTTCCAGTAGAAATCAAGGATCAACCAAAAGGTATTCTACATATGCAAGAAATCATATGAAAGAGGAAATTTTAAAATATATATATATATATATATATATATATATGTGTGTGTGTATATATATATATATATATATGTGTGTGTGTGTATATATATATATATATATATATATATATATACACAAACTATATTAGTATTACTGGTTACTGTATTCAGGGCAAAGTTTGAAACACATGAAATAAAACACTATTTAACAATCATTAGAAAATTTAGTTTGCATGAAATGCTAAACATTTAGGTTGAACAGGGTATGTCTTTTAATGTTTTTATTTTTAGACAATTTATTGACATCAGTAGATGTTACTAATGGGTGAAATACAAATTTAATAGCCAGATAACATGATATGTATGGTGCATACTCTGGGTAGTTCTGTAAAACATTATGTGATTTACCCAGTTAATTTTTTTTCGATGCACAGATTTGTGCAGTAATTATGTAACCGTTCAGAAATGTGTTGTGTAGCTTTGTATTTAGTTTTGAGAGATGCAGCCCAAAAGTATTTTTAATCACTTATGAGTATCACTTATGAGTATGTTGGCCAAAATAGCATTTGCAAAACTATGATTTATGACAGAAACAATATTATTCAAAATAAAAATATAAGAAAGTATTAATGGCCATATAATTTAGCCTGCAGAAAGTAGACAACATGACAAGGGGGTGTATGTCATTATTCTTCAGATGAGGAGACAAGTAAACTAGGATCCCATTTTTTATATGGGTTTACGATCAGAAAGAAGTCATCTTGTTTGGACTAACATGATGCGTATAAACTTGATTGCCTCATTTTAATTGCTTTGTGTTTGTTTTTTATTTAATGATACCAGGCTCCTTTTACCTGTTGAATAAACAGACAACCACTTAATGCCACTGTTCTCGTTTGAACCTCAGATATATACTTTTTATAAGATTCCTAAGAAAGCCCAAACAGAGAAAATATACTTTTCCAGTCCACGTTCTAAAGCACAGATTGAGCATATACTGTTTTTTTGGACTATAATATACATAAAGTATAAGACACACCCAATTTTTAAAGGTAAATTAGTGGAAAAAATGCACACTTAAACACACTCACACATGCACACACACTGACACTTGCACATACATTATAACACATATACACGCACTCACATACGTGAATATACATTAGCACATTCGCACACACTGTCTCACAAGTACACACACTCTTTTTATTTCCTCACAAATGTCCTGAATCCTAATGCCCCAATTAAACATCCCATATCCTTTTAATTTTCCCCACAAGCCCAAATTATCCATATCCCTTTAATGCACTGAACACCCAAATCACTTTAATCCCTAACCCCCCCATGAATGCCTTTCCAAACCGCCACACTTTTAAATGAAGACAGCATTGGTTCCTCTGTGTTCCCTTCTGCATATACACTTCATCACTCCCTTGACAAATTTTCTTTGCGGGCTCACACTCCCCCATGCTCCCTCGATCTTCCTTCCAGACTGCCACACTGTTAAATGAAGACAGTGTTGGTTCCTCTGTGTTCACTGAACATGGAGGAGTTGACACTATTTTCATTAAACAGTGTGGCAGTAAGGGAGGGGAATGCAGGGGTGTGCGAGAAGTCATGGGATTTTTTTATCTTTGGACTATAAGACATCTGTATGTCTTATAGTTACATGCCATAAGTGACAGTTAAAAAGTGCATCCTATAGTCCAAAAAAATACGGTAGTTGATATTACACTTTTTAGTTTACTGTCCTTTCATTGTGTTAATGTAATCCAGTACAATTTACCTTTTGGCTGCCTTGCTACCTTAATCAAGCTATTTGGCTTATAATAACTTGGGGTGCAAGTGCACCTTGGAAACAATGTATGTTTTCAGGAATAGTTGTCAAGTGTAAGCATCAGTTATTCTTTCTCTTTAAAGGAAACATAGCGCACTTAAAAGAATATCATGATAAATGATCAATTAAGTAATATTTATCGACTCTTCCAGTTGTCTGAATTATGTGTGGTTAAGTTAGATGTTTTACTTTATGCTCAAAGATGCTAAGAGTATTTTGTATTTGATTGACAGATGTGAGTAAGAAAGAAAGTGGACCTTTCAGCTCAAAACTCTAATACTAGATTAGGTTCTACTAATGAAATAAACGTTGTAGCAACCACTACAATATTCCCATAGTAAAGATGTGCATGTGTGAGATTTGGCAGAGGGAGAGAGGAGCCACGAGTATTTGGGACATAGAAATTGATTTTGAGTGGCAGGACTTAATGAAAATGGCAGCTTCCAGATCTGGAAATCGAGAGTACTTAACAGTAAGACCTATTTTATAATATTACATTTTTAGTGAATCTGTGTTAATATTTAGCTAATCAATTAATTTAATTTACTTTGGGTGCATGATTACAAGCTGACAGGTCCACTTTAAAGGAGAGATAAAGGTCGAATAAAAAAGAAAACATTAAAAAAAATCTTCTGGTAAGCTGAAATGTTGCAGTCACAGCTTGAACTATGCTGTCATTTCACTGCACCGAGGCAGATGTCACAGTGCTTAGGAGGGTATAGGAGCCAGCTATAAGCTCCACCCACATAGTTAAATCGGTGGTCCAAAGGATCATATACATCATAATGCTCATTGTTCTTCCAATGAGGACTCTCCTCTCACAGGCAAAAAATAAGTGCAATGAGCATGATGACACTCTTTTGCATGTCAGCGGAGCTTCGCGCTGGCTCCTGTATCGGCCTAAGCGCTGTGAAGTCTGCCTTGGTGCAGTGACAACACAGTTCAAGCTGTGACTGCAACATTTCAACTTACTAGAAGGTCTCCTTTTTTATTCAACTTTTAGTCCTCCTTTAAGGCATCAATAAACTTAGAAAATATATGAAGTAGCAAGTATGCTGAATCTAAAGTTAATTGCACTGCACATTAACTTCAATAAGCCATACTATTTTTCTTCAAACTATATTAAGGCATGCTGCTGTAACTGTTTATTGTATATTACTGCATTAATCTATCTGATGTCTTACAGATCTCAGAATATTAATGTTGGTTTGTTGCGTATATGCTAGCTTTAAAAGGCAAGTTTCATATCTGTCAACATGCAGAGTTGATCAAATGTATCTAACCAGCAGGGTTTTCTCTCTCTCTCTCTCTCTCTTTTTTTTTTTTTAAGGAGACTAGGTACTACATTTGATGTATGGAGAATGATAATCCTATCAAGTAACTGAATATAGTTAATTATATAACAAATAATATCCTTGTAAGAAAGATAAATGATCTTTATCTTATGACTGGATCCATCCCAGAATTTTAACCATTTCTGCAAATATGATTCATTCTTGCATGACTTTTGGGAAAGCTTAGGTTTAACCAATTTTATGACACAATATTGTTACTTTACTTACCTGCATATACTGTTAATTTCTCTTATTGCTTTGGTAAACAGTATTAAGATAATCTTTGGACCATTGTCTAGAACTTTAAGTTCATATTTTTATCAGAGAAGTTTATATTTTGCCCAATAATTAAGTAAATGAAACAAATTATTATTATTATTTAGATTACATAAAAGTATTAAGGTTTATATATATCCTGATATTGATTGAACATTTATTGTTCCCAGAAGGTATGCCTCAAGAAATGCAGTACGTTCTTAGCTTCTGGACTATTCTAGCAGGGTGAACATCATCTGAATTTGTAACTATAAGTAAATAGTTAAAGTAGGGAGCAGCATATGGTTTCATACACATTCTGAAGTAACATTATTGTTCCAACTTCATGCATTGTACACCATGTAATAATAAAAACGGTTTTCAAAATGATTAGGTGACTATAGTAAACTTTTTTTTTATATATATATAGTTCCATGTAGTCTCAGCACTGCAAGCTAATAAAATATTTATTTTTATTCAGTATTTCATATGGCAGTCCAAATCTTCATATAGCTGTTTATGGCCACTTGGGTTATCAGAACTTATCAGGGCAGGTAAATGGTAAAGGAGAAATTTTCCAGCTTTTCTCTATTGCTACCTTGCCTCTTGTGCCTTATTCATATCCGCCATGTAATTTTCTTCTTGGACTGTTAGTATGTTACCTGTTAGCAAGGGACCATAGGTGCTGGGACCAGACTGTTTAATTTACTTCTGTATTAGATGGGACTTTGTGTTGAATCCTAAATTAAAGGAGATCTTATTTTTACTGTCATTCAGTTAGTATTTCCCAGGACCTTATTATTTTTAGCCACTAAGCATGAGTGCTTCATGCAATTAAGCAATTCTTATTAAAAAATAAGTTATTTTTCAGTTTAAATTTGTTTACAACTAGTAGCACGATCAAGCTTTTTTTCCACTACAAATGTTTTTAGGTGGTGATATAGATATATATATATATATATATATATATATATATATATATATATATATATATATAGTGTAATCTTTATACAAACCTTGACTTTAAGAGCCCCCAGTTGTGACATAGTGTACTGAGAGTCAAACCATTTCATAGGGCAAATGGGGAACAGGTGGCTCCATTGCTGTATTTTTCTTTAAGATTGCAGTAGTAACAGAAGCTGAGACAAATATTCTTATGTTTTAGGTAGTAAAGATACTGCTTCTTGCAAGAAGAAAAAAATCAACACACTGTAATAGATGTATAACACAAGAATTTATAGTTTTATTTTCAATTTAACATAAAATAATATTGGTCTTGTTGGTTAATCATTATTACAATATTAGACTCTTATTCTACAAGTAGCACAATGAAAAACCCAAATTCAACTCATATCCTAGTAAAAACTGCATATTATGATGCTTGAATCATTGAAATCTGTGCAAAATTAAGGGTTAGCTGCTTACCTTTACTGTGTTAAACAACCTTTGCAAAAACAGTGTGTTAAGAACCCATCATGCAAATTTGAATATTTTTTTTCACAACCAAATAATCATGATTAATTTGATTTTATACAGATTCACCAAAGTGAATTTTCAGATAATATATGTTCAGGGAGGATGGATTTACTGTATGTTTCATAATAGGATATATGTCTATTTGGTAATTATTATCTATTATGGTAATGGAGAATCCATGCGTAGGGGTGGTTGTTAAATTCTATATTTTATCTCCATGATAACTTTTGTAAAGCAATGGACTACCTGTTTATTGTCTTTGAACTTTTCTGGGTATTATAATGTCTATAATGTAGAATTTTATTCTTATTTACAGTTTTAACTTTGAATAATGTTGACACTTCCCCTTTCTTGATCTATAAAATGTTTGTCATGCAAAAGTCCCTTAAGCAATTGACTGTTCTTCTCTTGCTCTATGCATATTTTGTACTTGTGCTACCTTATACTAGGAAAGTTTTGTAAGTGTTTCATGAACTGGAATAATTTGCTTTTTATAGCTTAATCAGAATAATAGTTTTAACAAAAGTTAAATACCAGTTACTTGTGAGGTTACAAAATGGGAGATGCAAAAAAGCACCCGGCACCTAAACCCTTTTCATTAATGATTTTGAAAGCCGTATTTTTGTTTGCAATTACCAGGCAGCCTCTACTTTATTGTTGATTTAAAACAAAAAGGAATAGATACGGCAGTGCTAACTTCACTGGTTGTTTCAACCACTGAAAGATATATAATAACCCTAAGGGTTAAATTTAATAAACACAAAAAAGGCCAATTTCACCTTTTCAAGCTTATCCCAAGTACATTTAGGCCATTCATTCAGTAAAAATCGCTCAATATTTGTGATCGATATTTACCAACGGAAACTTTTCAGTGGAAAGATAGCCATATTTTAGTAGTACCATCGAAAAATTCGATAAAAAAACTCTATTGAAAAGTTTCAGTCGGTAAATATCAAATGATTTTTACCAAACAAATAGCCAAGGTGTACTTGGGGTAAACTCGAAAAGGCAAAATTGGCCTTTTTCGAGTTTATTTAATTTCACCCTAAATGTAGTTTGCAGATGCACCAAGATCATGTACAGTAAAATATATATAAAATATTACAACTCTGAATTTTAACTTTCCTAAACATTGGAAGTCTTTAAGCTTTTATAGCAGTTTTTTTTTTTTTTTGCAAGTTCCATTTTTCACAATTTGTTCAGATATTTTGGTTTGGAAAATTTCTGAATAAAGTCCTGTGGTGTTCTACTATATGTGCAATTTCTGTTTTATAGAGCATTTGTTTCAATAAGCAGATTTTATCATTGCAGACTGCAAATTACATTATTTGTTAACTCCTGGTGAAAAAAATGTTTAATTCTCATCATATAGAAATATCTTCTTTTTAGGCTGTAATCTCTCACTGAGGGGGGAATTCACCATAGTACGAAGTGAGCTCCGAATCCTTCGGCTCACTTCGCACATACTGTTATGCACTCGCTGATGTCCTGCACACGGACATCAGCGAGTGCTTTAAAGGGATTCCAGTCTCGGCAAGGTGATTCGAGTGGTCTCGCCGAGACTGGAATCCCTTTAAAGTGTTTGCTTATTTCCACGTGCAGGATATCAGCGAGCGCATAACAGTCAGTGCAAAGAAGTGAGGCGAAGGATTCGGAGCTCACTTAGCACTATGGTGAATTCCCCCCTGAGTGTCATACTTTAAATATACACAGGTTTTTCCTCATCAATTGTAGTACTATAGTATTCAATGTGTTGTGTTTGTTTTTATCCGAATAGATGTATGTCACTTTCAATATGTTACCTTGTAGCATTGTATATCTTTATAATATTTTAGCTCTCCTGTCCATATTTTATTTATTCAGGTTGCAGAACGATGGCTGTCTTGTCTGCTGCCGTTTTTGCTAATTGAAATGCAAGTGCAATGTTACCACTTTAAATTGAGAATTGATTGCTCATATTTTGTATTAATTTTTGTTGAAGGAAATAATCAATTTATGAATTCCATATATGCAGAAGGATACAAATGTGATATTAGGCAGATTTATACAGAGAAGGGGTTTTAATAAAATTTGTTCAGTGTGTAGTGGATGGGTTTCCTGCAGTATTCAGTTATTACTTAAATTTTTTATTTTGCAGACTTTGGGTAATGTATATACACAATTCTGAAAGAGGCATCACTTGTCTACTTTTGATTACAGATCAGTGTGCTTCTTGTTCCTTTAAAATCATGGCATATATCCCTTATTTTGAGTTTCTAACATTAGAAAGCCCATTGAAGGAGAAGACTGTTCTCCAGGTGAACAGCCAACTGGCAAGGCACAGCACATCCTCTCTGTTTAGCTAATTGACTTTCAGCAAATCTAATTATTTTTATATCATAAACTTAAAACTGCTGCTTCAGAGTTATGATCGTGTGCCTCTTGGTATCAACTCATTAAGTGCCATTCTTTATAATACTTATTCTACTGCTGTGGCTTTTCAAATAATTATCTTTATGCAATCTGCCCTCTAAGTTGTGCTTAGATGACTATTTTAGATAATATATAATTAAATTCTAGAAAATAAATATGGAACCTGTAGTTATGACATGCAGCTGTTTTTAGAGGCAAAATCTAAATATTGAATTTAATTATTCATCCATATAGCATGTTGCTACTTGAACGTTCCAGTAGATGGCACAATATATTAATTTGCAGGATAGTATGAAGCAGGCAATGAACTGAGACTAAAGTGTAAGACAGCCCCCATCTCCCCCCACCCTCACGCCCCCTTAAGTGTAAATATGTTTCCAGTGTAATTTATAAAAACTTGTCAGCAACCTACTAAGTAAATTTGAGTTATTAGTAAACGGCCATAGCTGACATGATATATTGCCATTACATTATTTTATTACTAATGGGTAGCCCTTCTGGTTCATATACTTAGTTGTGCACACATGGTTGAACTCACAGGAATGGATTGTGCTTCATCTCCATGAGCAATTCTGAGCTCCAAGTTGTTGCTAAATGCTTAAAATATATTCATGGACACTGAGGATCAATGTGCATGATTTTAAATAATTTTAATCAATGCTGTTTGGTTGTCCACCTTTGGCTTCCATAGATTTTCATCAGAAACTTTTATGCCAGGGATTCTTTGTTGCACGAGAAGCAGTTCATTGACAGGTATGAGGACTTTAGATTGTCAAAGTTAAGGACATTTTCTGTGCTGAAAAAACTTAATAAAGTAAATAGTCATTTTCCCCAGCAGAAGGTAGGGAACTGTTTGCACATTTTTCTTATGTAAAAAATAACAAGTCATGTAATTAACTCCTCTCTCAGTGGGTTTGTATATTGCACATAAATCAAGTATTTATTTACCAGAGATTTTCCCCATATATTATCTGTTGATGATTTATAATCTCTCACAAGCTCTCGCTACCACTTTTATACCCATCTGTTTTAGTTTTTTGGTCTCGTCAGTTGAAGGCAGGTAATTCTAGCCACCTCAGTTCCGTGGCACCTCAAACAGTACCCACCTTCTCCTAAGAAGGACTAGAAAGTTGTAAACTGATACAGAGGTGGTAACCTGTGACAATGAGATCTTGTGTTACACTCTAAGAAACTAGTGGGTGGGGTGCCTATCACATGACTTGTAGGCTGTCTCTTTCTTACTGGAGAAAGTATTTTAGGTACATCAAAAAAGAGTCAGTATTGCTTTCCAGCTGTAATTGTGGATTAAACAACTATAAAAAGGGTCATTTTTAACATGATATACAGTAGGATTTGTTCTCAAAATGTTTTTACTCCCTTTTGTCATAGCAGATGTAAAGCCCCACAGAAGCCTGAGGTTGCATTCAGTTTTGTCAAAACAGTCTCGTAATCCACTATTGGGAACAGCTGGGGTTACTTTTTTTATACTCTACCATAATTTTATTAGCTTGCAAATAAAGCAGTTTTCATCAAAATTAAATGGCAAAACTAAAGAAATGTATTTCCAGGGAAAAGTGGTACAGGTTGCAGCATATAGTATCCTTATAACAGATTTTTGTTAATGCAACTTTTAATTATTATTTATGCAGTTTTTGGTGTTTTATATTACATTAGTCCTTACCTACAATTTTCTGGTTCCCTGATTGTTCTATATTATATTATATTTTGCAATTTATTTTGTTGCTGATCACTAAAGCAACAAAACAGTAGCTGAATAATTGTCATTTCTGACATTGACTTAATTAAATGACAACCTTGTGTTTAGATTTAAAAGGGTAACAGTAAACATATCTATCTATACTCAAGTATTTCTGCTGCCCTTTTGTGGGGTTGGCATTATACTTTGTGCCATTATTAAAATAAGAAATCTATTTTCTTTTCTATTTATCACTGTTTTGGTAAAAACATAACTTGAGTCCTAATAGAATGGGAAGCACATTAATATTTTGGCTGCTTTCGCTTATTCAACATCTGATACTTAACATGTGGGTGCTTTCATAAGTACTAAAGGACTTATGCACAATGTTTTAACTAAAGTAGAAATAAATCCCATCATTTATCAGAGTACGATTTACGTAGTTTCTCAGTAAAGTTTTGCCATAAACTGACTTTAGGGCCTCCTCCCTCCAAAAACCTGAAGAAGGTTGCAGTTTCCTGTTCTATAAAAATCTGGTATGTGATTAACATGGGCACATTGAATTTTGAACACAAAAGTATGATTTTCAGGGCTATAAGACCCCAATTGTTTGACAGTAACTGTACCTTGTGAATTTGTTTAGCTGTATCATAGAATTAGAAACTCCAGTAGTTGTTGTGGCATCTTACAAACACTGAGTCGGTAGTCTATCAATGTTAATAATTGAAAACCATGCTATCTGAAGCAAGTTAGATAGTTTTGTAACACTTCATTCTGCATAAAATGTTTTTTTAAAATAAATTCTAACCCCTGAACCCATTAGTTATCTAGGTAGAAGCCAGTGGGTTTTTTTTTTCATTCAATAGAATTTTTAAATCCACTTACCGGTACACAAAAAAAGGATTCCACCATTCTAATACTACTATTGAAGAGATTATTTTACCGCTGTTCAGAAAAAGTCTATTAAATTTAAATGTTAATGAAAAGCATTTCTATTATCCCATATGATATATGTTAAATTGATACTATTCTTATTTCTTAATAACCTTCAGCAGATTGGGAGTTACTCTACCAACCTGTAGCAAGTAAATAACTGTATTTTTCCTACATTCTCACACCCACCAAAGTATCTTTTCTTGTTTTCACTTTGCTTTTTCTTTTGCAATAAAAATATTAAATTGACCCTTTACTCTGTGTAAATATATAATTTTAAGGTTGACCATAATAGTAAAATAATTTGCAGTTTCCTTCTTGTTTTAATAATGCACAACTTAATTTAGGGTTAAATTACATGTGAATTTTCTCTGCACACTTTTAAAAGTGTTGTTTCAGGTTTGTCAGCTATAATATCTTATAGTCTGAATTACCCTCCATGACCTCAAAGTTAAATGGCTGCAACTCTCTAAATATTCTCTCTAACTTTTTCATGGTAATATCATGTCCCCCAGTATGACAAGACTCATGATTTTCCCTACCTACTGATCAAGGGAAAATCAGAAAAAATAGCTTGTGTTTACTTATACCATACCTTTTGGCAAAACATCCTCCTTATGGGTATTTAGTTGAGGTACACTTTGGTATAACTGCACTTGCCAGAGGGGGTCATTGAGCATCTGTGTTGTGACATTTAGACCTATCTGTTTAGAAAAGGCATATGTCACAAATAAATGCTTACTGGCCAGGAGAGGTGAAGCATTTGTACTCTTATCCAGATCTGTAGGCCGGGAAATGCAATATGAATTAATTGAATGTGTTCATTTTGAAATGTAAAATTTTGTTGACACCTTCAGGGGCAAAGCTATATACCTTTTCATATTTTCAGTCACTACTGTTTTGTTTATCATTTTGGAAACTGTTTTGATGTGACTTAAATGGATTAATCAAAACTGTTACGTTTTATAAACTCTTTAAGGCACTTAAGCATAGAATCACCAACAAATATATACTATAGTACTCATATGCATATCTCAAAGAGCAGGGAAATTTGAGATTCTTGTGTCTTTAAAAATAATTTACATATTTTACCTTAATTTTTGGTGGATTTGACATATCCCTGGATTTGCAAGAAACTATTTTTCATCTTGTTTTTTCTAAAGCACTTCTCTTTATGAACTTGCACAGTAGCTCACTGATGTATTATGAATAAAGTAGACTCAAAAATCATTTGTGCTTGTTAAACTGAAGTCAGGTACCTGATTTGCAAATATTCTGACAAGATCTTTTTTATAAGACGGTTAACCTGTTGCCCTTTTTGTGTCTGTATTTATTATAAAATCCTTTATATTGTTAAAATTGAGATTATGTATTTTATTTAGTAAATGTTATCACTAGAAATTACATAACTCTATTTAGTAAGGTACTCTGATCAAAAAAGTTTTTATTATCAATCACATTTTTTACTGTGCTTCAATCCAAATGTTACCAATTTTGGTATTACCAAATTTTTAAGAAAAAAAAACTTTTTTTTTTGGTCAAAATTTATTTTAAATTACAATCTACTTTAGTGACTCAGATCTTTCTATTTGTCTCTGAGCATTTCACATCTAAAAGCTGTTAAGGATAACAAAGTATTATGTAATACCCCACACATGCATAGTATACTAGATGTATTTTGTGGTTTTTGAGCATATAGGATGTTTAGCGTGTCTAAACCATAAGTTTAATGTGTATTTTTAAAGAAATGTATGGATATTCAAACCTTGGAGATAGGGTATCTCATTTCAGTTTGTAGGAAAAAAATGCAACAAAATCTTTTTAACTGTCCTTAAAATGCTTTGTAAAATGCAAGACTGTAACTGGAGAAACTCAGTTTAATAAATATAATAGATTTTCTGTTATTAAAATTTGTTTTATTTGTGTTATCAAGATAAAAACATGGTGAAGGATGTACAATGGCTGCATATTCTACTGAACTTTGGTGATATTTGTTTACATGCAGTCTCTTCAGTCTTCTATCTGAGGAATAAGTAGATGACGTTCATTCTCTTTACTTTGCAATCGTTAGTATTTTAGCAATGGAACAACTCTTCCTTATCTTTGCATGGATACATTTGCCTATTTCCACCAAAAAAACTGTAAAATAGTTTTGATGTTCCTAAAATGTCTTAGTTAGTTAAGTAGTTTGTAGAATATAAGAAACTGTGAGGGACTGAAACAACATCAGTCGCATAGAAAAAAATGAAACTGCATTACACAGAAAATCACACGATAGGTTGCAGTTAGGGTGGTCATGGACAATAAGGCAGAGATCCAGGACTGCTGTACAGTACCCAAAACATGGGGCTGTCATGCTGAATGCCAGAAGACTGATTAATTTTACACTGAGAGGTGTTTTTCAAACATAATTTTTTTTCACCTTGCACAGACTAGTTAATTGTAATATTGGTGTTTATTCTTTACTTTTGTGCTTTTATCAATTGATAGGCCACTATTATGTCCATTTTTTGTGCACTTTCAGGTTTTTTGTATTGTTTATTTGCATTGGACACTTGGGAGGTGAACACTCATTTTGTTTGGAGAGCTGCACTACTTTATGGACACTGAAATTATTCACTTATGTATTTATTTTATTCTTTGAGTGCTACTTTTGTATATAATACTTTTGATTGTATTCTATATTGCTACTCCAATAGGCAGTGGATAGTGACTGACTCAAGTGTTATAGTAAATGTTTAATCCTTTACTAGTGGAGCCATAGTTGAAGTTTTCACCTTATGAATACCTTAAAAAAAAAAAGTAATGCAGAGTGTACAGTAGAATAATAAAAACTCCTATCCAATTTTGTCTTTAGAATATCCTTATTTCCCTGGAACATGGATGTTTTCATCCTCCTAGTAAGCCAAGAAGTAATTGATTGTGAGAGAATTAAAAGTTGAAAATGGCACCTTAGCCTTACCAAAAACCCAAAAGTAATTTGCATAGATTAGTTGTACTAAAACGTACGGGCACATGACCAGTGAACAGCCAATATTTCAAGCTTAGTAAGAATCATACAAAATTATGTGGTATAAACCAGGCCGTATGTATAATTTTATTTATAAAGCGCCACAAATTTACGCAGCGCTGTACAATTCAGCGATACAAGTACAAGGGAAAAGTGCATTAAAAAATACAAGTAAAATATCACAACGATACATCAAATTAAGTGCTAGGTTGTGATTGACACGAGGTTGGAGGTCCCTGCCCCAAG
>WMED01010425.1:0-15777 GCA_019650415.1 Pipa parva | reverse complement strand
ACTAATGGCTGGATTGTGTACAGTACAAATGTTAGCAATTCCCATTCTGTGTTCTTTTTTAACACTAATGACTGGATTGTGTACAGTACAAATGTTAGCAATTTCCATTCTGTGTTCTTTTTTTAACACTAATGGCTGGATTGTGTACAGTACAAATGTTAGCAATTCCCATTCTGTGTTCTTTTTTTAACACTAATGGCTGGATTGTGTACAGTATAAATGTTAGCAATTTCCAATTGTGTAAAACTTAGCAAAATGTTAGCAATTACCATTTGTGTACAGATACTGCCAACATTTTTTTACACAAACCAATAGTGTACAAAAGGACACAAATTGCTAACATTTTTATGCAAAAATCAAAGTTATCATTAGGCGAACTTTTAATGGTAAATAGCTGTTATTTTCTAGCGCCTATTTGTACCATTGCAATAACACCTCTTAATACATTTCTCCCTTGTGTACTGCACCTCAGCCCGGGATCGATAGAATCGAGATTGCTGACTGCCTCTATCTTCTACCCCCTGTATATGACGTGTACAGTGACATACTACACCCAAAATCCACCCTCCCCAAGTTCCAAGAACTTAACATAAAGCACATACACAACGAAAAACAACTGATCTGCGCAAGCGCTTTATGTTAAGTTCAGCAAACTGAACCAGGGGGATGGGTACTATAACATGGTACACGTCAAATACAGGGGGCGGCAGCTAGAGGCAGTCGGCAGTTTTCATCTCATGATGACTTAAGAATTCTGTTATTCTTACTTTGGATTAAGAGGTTAAGGAGGTTATTCTCTAAAGTCCAAATTCAAATTCTCAAACAGCAAATTCCCATAACAAATCCGCAACTGTGACAATTCTCCCGTTGTAAAATCGCGACCGTGACATTTCCATAGTAAAGTCGTGCCTGTGGTAATATTTTTCATTCAAAAAGACGTGACTGCGACATAGCAATCTATTGCGACTGTCTTTAGTTGATGAATTCACACATTTACGTGACAATTCAGACTTTCATGGATTGAATGGTTTTTGGTCTATTAAAACATTTTTTTGAGTTATTCTAATTTTGTCTTTTCTCTGTTCTTTACAGATAATTGCTGCCTAGCTATGTTATATCATATGCTAAAGGCAACAATATGTATCTGACAGCCTGAGGTAACTTGCCTTTAATGAATTTGAATGTTGTACTATTTATCTACACTGAGTTGTTTACTTTTTTCCAGAAAAAAACAAAACAAGCACATTTGATAAGGGGCAACTTGCCCGAAACATGTATTGCGCTAGCAGAATAAATTATGTAGTAACATTACAATTTCTCACTAGCACCATTTACTCCTACTTTAGTTGTGAACCTACATTGTACATGAAGGACAGGGTAGATTGGAGTCAGGTACTATATGGCAATCTATTCAAGGTTACTCCATTCCCAATTTTGCATGACCGTCATACAAATGTGTTGTTACTAATAAACAGTCATAACTTCCATCCAGCACTATGGAATCCATTATGATGCAGCTGATTTCTGATGTAAAAAATAACTTTCAGCAATACACAATTGCACTCTAAAGGGACAGGTACCTCATCCCAACTACAAGAGATGAGGAATATGAAAGGGAATGTAGGAGGTTTATAAGACTTATTTTGATTGTAAGCCTTTGGAGTTGGGAAAGAAGTCCTGGAGGTCATTTTGTGTCAGGGTCAAAGGATCCCTAAAAGCTTCAATATTTGAATCATCTGTTAATAATAGGTTCATGCAGTTTTTGGTCATTATCTAGGTATTTTCAATGGCAGTACCTTTCTGGAAAGGCTGAGCAACTGGGTATTTTGTAATCAAATCTGTTTAGCAACTGGTAACTTTGAATGGGAGTGCCTTTATTTCCCTGATCAACAACTGTCTGTTTTAGGCTAGGTTTGCACAAGCGTATGATGCGCAGAGCATCATACACTCGCGTGAAGGGAAAAAAAAAAAAAAAAATACGTCAAAATGTGACATTTTTCTTTACACGAACGTATGATGTGTTAAGCATCCCCAGTAATAGTTTAATGTGACGCAGAATGATTGAGTAGGCAGAACTGATAAACTCCTGGACCAGGAAATGTGTGTGATATAACAGCTAACACTAAAAGAAAAAGCTGCCTGACTGCTATTGATTAAGCAGTGTGTTGACCTTTTGGCCTCATTAGTCATGTTTTGTATACATTTCTGGAACGCAGGAGATTACAGAGGAAAGCTAACTTATGTGCAGGCGTTAAGTAGTAAGTAGGGCAAAAAATGTACGGGGGAGGATACCTTTTCATGGAAAACTGGTCAGTACATGTTGCACATACATTTCCTGGTGCAGGAGTTAATCAGTACTGCCTACTCAATTATTCTGTGTCACACTAAACTACTGGGGAAAAACGCTTGTCACTAAGGTGCAGTACTGCATATGTAAAGACGTAATTTGACTATAGTTCTCCTTTAATGCTTCAATGCATAATTTCATAAACAGTGTGACTACTTAAAGTGCAGCATACTCATCTAAAGCCTTTAAAATATTTTAAAAGCATTTGTAACATTCTACAATGTAGTATATGTCAATGAGTAGAGGGTTAGCAGGATATAACAAGAAGCAGTTAAAAGTAAAATATAATGCAGGTATAGTAAAACAGTGCTTAAAGGGGAAGTTCATAATCACTTTTCTTTGCACTGTTGCAGATTTCAGAGTGAGGAGGAATGTAATTTTATAGTGGTAAGATAGTCAACCCTCACTGACAGATCACCTAGTGTTTGCATTGGAAAGTTTTCTCCTTTGTGTTACCCAAAAGGTAAGTGGCGCTCACTGACCTGTTCTGTATGTACAGTAATTATGGCAAGGGTTTTCATTTTAAGAAATGCAGCAAGTTGTTTTTCATCCTATGGGACTTGACAACCCTGTTCTAATGACATAACAAGTAGAAGAATGCATGGACATAAACTGTCAAACATAATGGGAGGTGCTGACTACTTTCCCATTGCGAATGACAAGCTTCATTTTTAGCATGTTGTAGGTAGTGGTATTCAAAGACTGTTTACAATTGATCTTTGTTTATTTTTTGCAATTTCTGTCGTTTTCTTTTTTAAATGGTCAAGGAATATTCTAATAGATAATAAAAATAAGATGACCATAAATAAACAATTAAGTAGCATAATGACCTAAAGAGTTTTCAAATATTTAAAAAAAAAACTCAACAAACCTATGTTCAGTTCAAGATTTTCATTATAACATTCTAATTTTTTTTTTTTTTTTTTTTTAAATCCCAATGATGAAAATACTAGGATTGCCACAGCTTCATAAATCAAAAAATATTTCATTGCATTCCTAAACATTAGTCCACCATCTTAAAACATATTTTAATTTGCATGTATTAAAACGTAAAGATTTTAAATGAGATGGCGGTAGTGTGACTGATCCAGTAGTCTGGTTAAACCAGGAATGACCTCTGACCTCCAGCTGTTGTGGAATGCTGAAATGTGTAAGTGTTACAGCTGGATTGACACCCCTGGTGGAAACAACTTTTACATATAAAAAAGTGTCTTATGTCTAAGATTTTCTTGAAATTTCAGAATACTGCCATGATGCAGCAGGTAAAAATCTCTTATAATTTATTTTATGAAAATAATTTCTTGAGTTAGCTGTCACAACAGCATATCATTATTAGTCATCTGCAAAAGTCAGCCTTCCAGGTCCTTCATTCTTCATCCATCTTCTGTATCGCTTCCATCGAGGGTCTGAAGCCATTTTCTTCTTCAATTCTTCTTCTTGTTCTTGTTTGTAGATCTATACATGCATACAGATATTAGATTTAGAAACACAAATACAGATACTAGCATTTCTTTAACTGTTACCAGAATTTGTCAGAAAGTCACGGGGGCTGTGGATCTGACTAATCCTCTCTAATATGTTATACAAAAGACCAAAACATACTCTGTATTTTTCTATCACTAGGGTTGCCAAATATTTTTTAGTAAAAGCCTAAGGCCAGGGAGACACACTGGCGTATATGGGTGCATCTTTTTTTTTTTTTTTTTAAAAGCACGTCACAAAAAATACGTCGCATTTCACTGGCATATTATGACAATTTTTATATATAAATAATAGCAGTTACTTGTCACTTTTCTTCCATGAGTGACCGCTATAGTTTGATTCCCATTACTACGAATCCAGTCGTATTGTTCATGTCCGTGCGCTTGAAAAAACGCGGCATGAAGTGTTCCAGAGCATGTTACTTTCTATGAAAGTGTGACATTGTATACATATCAGTCATTACTTTCAATGTTTTTTTTCCGCGATGCGTATATTTTTGCCTATTTCTTTTGTGAGGCGCTTTTTTAAAATATAGCGCCTATACACCAGTGTGATCTTGGCCTTAGGCAACGCTTATTCTACAGAATAACTTGGCATAATTTTGTAAAGTGAATCTCAGACGAGGGACTTTTATTAAAGGAGAACTAAAATTAAAAAAAAAAAAAAAAAAAAAAAAGACATTTAAAAAAAAAAACCTTATAGTAAGTTGAACCGTTGCAGTCACAGCTTGAACTGTGCTATAGTCTCACTGCACCAAGGCAGACTTTACACCGCTTAGGCGGACATAGCTCCACCGACGTATGGAAAAGGGCGCACACATCATCATGTCCATTGCGTGTTTTTGGGATTTTTTTGCCAGTGAGGGGAGAGTTCTCACTGACCCCACAACGAATGGGATTGACATTGAAACCCTTTTGCACCACTGATTAAACTAATTAGGCGGAGCTTTGCGCTGGCTCCTGTATCAGACTAAGCACTGTGAAGTCTGCCTCAGTGCAGTGAAATTATAGCACAGTTCAAGCTATGACTTACAATAATTCAACTTAATATAAGGTTTTTTTTTTTGGTTTTTTTTATATTTCTTCTTTTTTTTATCTTTAGTTCTCCTTTAAGGGGCAAAACAACGTGGAAAAAAGTCCCATATTTGGATAAACTGGTCATATACAATGGAAAGTCAATTCGCACTTAAAAAGAGGATATATTATTCTAGAAACTTTCAGTATATTCTGTAGTTTTAGGATGTTAGGATCTGTTAACCTAGCAAGCTAGACAAACATTTTAACAACAGAATGGAAGAAAGATTAAAGTATTATCAGAAAAAGAAAGTACTGAAAAATCATTTTATAATAAAAATTAAAGCCTAAGAAAAAAAATAAAACCTAAACAAATATAAAGAGCAGCAGAATTGAGCAATCTGGCAGTAATGATGTTACAGGAAGTGGAAGCCATGAATATAAAAGCAAGGTGATGTGTTTTCAAATGTTTGCAACTCCAAAGGGGGAATTCACCATTCAGTGAAGTGAGTTCCGAATCCTTCGGCTCACTTCGCAAATGGTGTTATGCGCTGGATGATTGATGTCCTGCACGCGGACATCAGCATGCATATTAAAGGGATTCCAGTCTCGGCGAGACCAAAAGAGTAGCCTCGCCGAGATGGGAATCCCTTTAAAGCACTCACTGATGTCCGCGTGCAGGACATCAGCCAGCGCATAACACCATTTGCGAAGTGAGCTGAAGGATTCGGAACTCACTTCGCTGAATGGTGAATCCCCCCCCAAATCTGAGTTTTTACAAAACCTTAGTTTCAAAGTACAAAAACATACAGGGCCTTATTGACTAAAGGTCAAACGATCACCCCTTCCCCATGTTCAGTTATTGAGCAAACTCTGCAATGTCGTATATATGCGTCTAATTCGGGTGCCTACGATAGTCCCGGATTTACGGAGCTCTTTGAATTACTTCGCATGCACGTGCACAGGTACTTCGCTTATACAGCAAGCAGCAGAGTCAGATGCATAATTTCACGAATTCGAAAAGGCTTAGTACTCCGAATTCATCTAATTTGACTGCCCTACATCAGAGTGGTGAAGTGGGGGGTTGATGGCAGGGCACTGGTGCAGCATAAGCAAACTATTTCTTCAAAAGTTGAAGATCAGGAAGAAAAGTCAATCAACACAAGTGGAGCTGTAATAGACAACCTCTGAACCAACTGCCTTGCCAGACACATCACTGAACTCAAAAAACAAAATAGGAGCAGCATTGATGGTGCAAAAAAAATAGAAGCAAAGCTACAATTTATAGAATGCCATATTTACTTTATGCTTATTTACAGTTATTGAGATATAGTGAGGCTGAGGTCACTGCACTTCACTGGGGGAATTCACATCAATTTGCATGGCTTTGCATCCTACTTCTACTTGACTGACTTCAACACACTACGCTTGTGATTGCGTCCATAGCAGTCCGTTTGTTCGGTAAATATATCCGCAGCTTTATAAATAAGGAGATGTGAACTTGCGACTATTCTAGCAATGCGACACAAATTATAACAAAGTGAATTCAACAGGTTAATTCAGACTTTAATCAGTAAGGCCCTTAGAGTTACCTCCATACTTACTTCATAGTTCTCTTTTATCCACAGTTGCTGCTCAAGAAAGGAAGTCTTCCTGTGATCCTCTAGAGTGTCAAACTGAGACTGTGACATCTTCATATGTTTACGAATGAGATAGAGCTTCTCTTCCTCACCATAGTCTTCTCCCTTAATGTTAAAGGTATATATCCAGCGAACATACCAGGTGATATAGTTGAAAACATAATAGGGAAACAATATTATTTGGAACAATAGTATGTCATATATTTGTGGCTTCTGATAGCCCCCTTTGATATCTATTTTGTTCTTGATAATATCTCTGATTATGTCCTCTTCTTCAACTTTAATTTCTTCTTTGGAGCGCCTGTTTTTCCCCTTTTCTTTGGCACGGTTTAGTAAGCCTTGCTGTTTTGCTATTTCAATGGCTTGTATTCTGTATTTTGTCACTGTTGCCAGATAGTTAATGGCTTCATTGTAGCTACTCCACCAACTGTAGTACTAAAATGGTAAAAAATGAAATATGTAATTAACAGAGAATAAAAATCAGGATTCAGTAACGTAATTATATATCAACAGCATGTAGTTCTTAAAAGGGAACATAAAGATATTTCAAAGATTTTTTTTTTTCTAATAAATTAATTTATTCATAGCCCTGCTAATAACTTCATTGTCATTTATATTCTATTTTCTTATACACCTAGAACATAGTTTTTGTAATTGTTAAGGTAGAAATGAATATTGATTATATGTGAAATGTTAAGTTCAGCCATATTACAATTAGAAAGGATGATTATGAGGTTAACAGTATATGTTAATTGTGCTAAAACAGCAAATATATTAACTTTGGGGGGCCATATAACATTGCAACACGCGTGCCACGGGCTGCTTCAAAGTTGCAACAATTTTCCATAGTAAAGTCGCGACAATATTCTCTTTATAAAGACGCGACTGCGACAGTAACCGTCTATTGCAACTGTCTTTCGCTAGCGAATTCATGCTTATACGCAACATTTGGGATTTTTAGAATTCGGGCCGCGGGCCAGATAGCACTGTGTCGCGGGCTGTAGGTTGGGCATCACTGACTTAGGTAATAACCTTGTGATTTATCTTGTGATCATGGACTATAATGATTCTCATCCATATAATAAAAAGATAAGCAATCCATGAATGTACCATACTAATAGATGTAATCAATCACCATGATATATTCTAAAATATTGTAATGAATCAATTTACATGTTTTTGTATTCCTATAAATAAACAATGGCTTCCTCAAAGGATGGAGAGAGCACAGAGAGAGCGTTATCCTGAAGTATTACACAAATTAGGCTACCATTACCTATAGCATACAGGAGATTATCCTGAGAAAAAAAATTCCTTATCACAATAATTCAAGATTGTTACAGGTTCAAAGGCCTGCAAAAATAACACAATCGTTTTCAAGCAAACAATTTACTTAGAATATATAAAAACAATGTTTTCAGAGTCCCGGACTAGAGAGGTGGGAGGAACAAAACCAGAGTTACGGGAGCTACTCGTTAAAAATAAGAGAGACACACTGCAGTGCATATCCTGGTTACTGTAAAGTCAAAGCAGTGCAAGTCTGTGTTCATGTAAACATGTTTATTCATACCTAACAAATCAGAAAGTTCCTGTACCATTTCATGCAACTCAAATCAGTCATATATATATATATATATATATATATATATATATATATATATATATATATATATATATATTATTTTGTGATGATTTAATGGCGACGCAGTGAGACATTTTATAAAGTAATATAGCGCTGATTCAGATGTGTTTGGTGGCTCAGTGGTCCTGGGTTTGTTTCTAAACAGGACGTTTCACCTTGGTACTCTGGATCTGAAGCCAAGCTGGTTAATTAAGTCTGACCAAACTTTCCCAGGCCTCTGAGTGTGTAACTGTATGGGGAAGTTAGTTTTATGGGGCAGGCACCAAAGTGAATTACATAATCTCTGCAAAGCATTGTTCTCTATCAGCACAACATAAATACCAGAAATAAATTCTGTCGGGTCTTTAAGTTGTTTTACAGTTCTTTTTGGTACTTTGTATAAGCTTACACAGTCCCTTAAGAATTTTAAAGGGTAGTTAAAGTCATAGGCTGGCTTGCATGCTATGTGCCAGCCACCCTGAGACTTGCTAAATTAACCCTTTTAGCAAAATGGGGGAGGGGGGGTCGCTTACCATGCATTCAGCTGATCTCTTCATTTCAATACTGAAAACAAAGAGTACAGCTCAGTCACTACAGGGATTTAGAACTGCCTCTTTCCTGCTGAAACTGCCAAGTGTATGCGTCTCAGCATGGCTTACACATAAATTCTGGGTAAGACAGCTGAGGGGGCAGTCCTAAGCCCCTCTCCGAATCCTCCATTTTACATTGAGACGGACAGCTTGGGCAGGCTAAAAGGTAAGCTAATAAGCTCACCAGGGGAGCATTTCAGCAGGCTGGCATTAGCATGGCTGCCAACATATGACTTGAATTCCCCATTAATATTTGTAATTTCATATTTCCATCTATAAAAAAGTTCTGTTTTTAAACCAGTTTTTTCAGGAGTTTTCTACTGCTATTCAAAGCACTCATTTCATGATCATTGAGTGACAAATGGCCATAATAGAATGCAGGAGACATAGCTGGCCACTTTCTGACTGCTTTGCATAGAGTAGCAAGGGAGTGCTGTGATTGGAGGAATCAAACTTCTGAAGTGGTACAGAAGATACAAGATGGAGGTTACTTTATTGGATTATTTTGGCACTGTTACACTATCTAGGCACACTGTATTGGACATGCACACTCTGTAGAGGACATGGCATCCAGTCACTGCGCTACATTATAAATTAGCAGAAGTTCCATGCAAAGTTCTCTGCTGTATATATTATGTGCCAATAAGTCAAGAATTGTTTTGCCAGTAACACAGCAATGCTTTAAAGACAAAGAGGGTTATTTTACAAAGTCCAAATCGTCGCGTAAAGGTGTGAATTCGCCAGCTAAAGACAGTTGCAATAGACTGCTACTGTTGCAGTCGCGTCTTTATAATGAGAATATTGTCGCAGCAGCAACTTTAAAATTGTTGCAGTCGTGACTATACAACGGGAGAATTATTGAAGTCATGGATTTGCTATGGGAATCCACTGTTTGAGAATTCGACAGTCAAGTTCAGACTTTAGAGAATTACCCCCTAAGATGGCAGATCATTAATGTATAGGGCTAAATTGACTAAACAACTTGAAGGTGAACTATAGCCTATAAGCTATTTTTGTTACTATTTTAATATTCATTAAAAACCTCTTCCAGAATAGAGTGTTAAGATTGTTATCCTTGCCATTACATCCCCTATGCCAGGCAAGCAATACCTTCAAGGTAATTTTGTTTATGGGGAGAAAGGTGGTGTTGCAACAATTGGAAGGAACATGGATCTAGTGTAGCTTTGAAAAATGGAGTTGTTCCATTTAAGCTGTGAGCATGTTTATACTCCTTTAAATAAAACAAAGTAATATTTATACAAATAGCAGATTATACTGCAAGCTAAGAAAGCATTTTCAGATGTCTGTGTTATTCATATAAGAGCAACTTGTATTTTAGCATCTAAGTTAGGTTTAAACATGGAATTCTGGAATAATCTGGTATTTTAAACCTATTTCACCCATTATTCAAGAGCAAGTATTCAAATTACAGTAACTGCGTTAATGATACAACACTGTACAAAAACCTAGAAATAAAATTCTCTGAAATTCAGTAAAAGCATCCGCTACTAGCCAATGATAATTAAAAACAAAGATAGAGTACTATGCATATTCATAGTGTGCCATAACATAATTCGAGCTTTGATGCTTTTTATCAAATCAAATGATAATTAAAGGGGAGATAAAGCTTCAGGTAGGCAGCCACTGCCCTTTGTTTAACAAAGAACTACGACACTGAAAAAGTTGGGAGCTTGGTAACTCCCCCTTGTCCTGGTGGTGCTGCGTATACCGCACTGGCAGTCAGCCCAGCCAATATGTGAGCATTCAAAGGGAGAGCAAAAGACCAGGGGGTTGGATAGTATTACAGATGTTAGGATTATTTTGGAATATCTACTTTGGACCTTTGAAGGCTGAACTAAATAGCAAAAATGGTAAAATTAGGGCAATGATTATTAATGCATCCTTCACTAAAACTTTGTTATAATGCATTTATGTGTGTACAGAAGCAGTAGAGTGTAGCATCGTGTTAGCCATAGATATAAGCAGAGACAAGATATAGGATATCTTTTATTGGCTAACTGAACAGATGGTAAATGACCACCATGCTTGTGTGTGTATATATTTACACTCAAACAGATAATATATATCTGAAGAAAAATAGAACCATTTTAATATTACAATATGTAATTCATTGCAGTGAAAAAAACCTTGCTTACCTTCTCTCATTCTTGTAATTTCCAACAGGAATGATTTGTACAGAAAGAAAAAAAAAAATGTAGAAGGCAACGTTAACAGAAAATAGTAGACCCAGTCCCAAAATCACCCCTATCAAACTCTGCGCTTTGGGTGATGGTACATTGGGGGCAATTCAGGAAAGAGTGAACTTACCTGGCGATCCTTCGATACCTCACTGAGACTGGTATGCGCTCCCTGCTCTCCTGCATGCAGAGATCAGCAAACGCTTTATAGGTACTTCAGCTCACCTCGCGACCACTCGAATCGCCTTGCCAAACCGAAGTACCTTTAAAGCGTTTGCTGATCTCCGCGTGCAGGAGAGCAGGGAGCGCATACCAGTCTCAGCGAGGTGAATCGAATGATCTCCAGGTAAGTTCGCTCTTTCCTGAATTACCCCTTTATGTCCAAATCAATCTCTAAAGTGGTGATCAAAAAGTGACTAGATAAAGGTTTATCTGGTGCATAACTACAAGTTGCTCTTAAAGTTAACATGACAGAAGATTGTACTGAGTATAATACATATGTATTACATATGAAATATTCTGTTTTTTTTTTTATAAATCAATATAGACACCACCTCTAGTATGCTTCCATTCCCTTGGTGTCACAGCTCTAATTTCTCTTTTAATAAGTTTTAATAAAATTTTCTCTAACCTTTATTTACAAGTAGGAATGTAGGAATTGTAGTTCAGCAGCAGTATTTAAGACACAATTATATTATTCCTATTGCAGAATAGGTAAATTTTAAAAATAAAAATGTGATTGGGTGATGATAGTCAGCAGCCGTTAAACAGTCATTACAAGCTCCGGGGTGTACAACAAGATGCTCTAACTACAAAAACATTCTTGTTTTATACTTAACCCAAAGGCTCAGAACTCCCGGTGCTAACTGATCAGACTCCCTTCCCTTGCTCTGATTTTCAGCTATCCAAGCTTTGACCCCCTTCACTGCAAGGAAGTCTTAAGCTCCCAACTCCTTTTGAGGGGTGCTTTGTATACACCTGAGGCAATCTTATCAGCTTCAAGGGGTTATTCTCTTAAGTCTGAATTGTCACGTAAAGGTGTGAATTTGCCAGCCAAAAAGACAGTCGCAATAGACTGTGACTGTTGCAGTCATGACTTTATAATGAGAATATTGTTGCAATCGCAAATTTACTATTGAATTATTGTCACAGCCACAACTTCAAAAACTGTCACAACCAAGACTTTACAATGGAAGAATTATCGCAGTTGCGGATTTCCTATTGGAATCTGCTGTTTGAGAATTCGACAGTCGAATTTGGGCTTTAGAGAATAACCCCCTCTATCCCTATAGAGTAGAAAGAGCCAGAACATTTAGGAATCCAGATGTCCGAAAATAATTAGTGAGGTTGCCCAGCTACCCAATACGCAGTTAGTCCAGACACTTTCTAAAGTGAACAGGGGTAGATTTGAGCCTTCTACCTCAAAGGTAGAGGCTCAAATACCAAAGCCCTTTCATTTCAAAGTATAAAATAACCTCATGAAGGTCCTAAAATGGATGACACAATAGAAAGGAGTCTTTAGTGTGTCATAGTGTCAGTTTATAGAAGGCATTGAGTGAACTGGTCTTATAACATACCAAAGTTTTACCTGGAATATGGAGATAGCACATACAGTAACCAGGATAACTATCCTCACATCTACTTTTGGAGCAAGCCTCCTGCTGTAGTAATGATAGTAGTGTCTGTAGTACTCCTCAGGATGGTCCAACATATAATCATAGTCCTTACGAGTTTCTTCATCCTGGTGGGAATGTAATAAACAAACCATTTTGAGAATAATATGCACTAAAGAAACTGAATGAACCAGTGAAGAAGTCTTGCATGTGGCCACAGAAATTTAGATTCAGATTTAAATTCAGTTATTTAGGAATAAGGCGGTTACTGGCTAAAGTCTGAATTATTGCGTAAAGGTGTGAATTCGCCAGCTAGAGACAGTCGCAATACACTGCTACTGTCGCAGTCGCGTCTTTATAATGAGAATATTGTCTCAATCATGACTTTACTATAGAAATAATGTCCCAGTCACAACTTTAAAATTATCACGGTCGTGACTTTACAGTGAGAAAATTGTCGCAGTCGCAGATTTGCAATGGGAATCCGCTGTTTGAGAATTCGACAGTCGAATTCTCACTTTAGCTAATAACTGACGAAATGTAAGGGCAGCAAACGGCTCAGACGCTTCTCTGTTATGGATAGTATATGCCATCAATGGTAAGCATGGCAGGTGCATTTTATCAATTTAAAAACTTAATTTTATTTCACAGCGTATGTGGCAACAATCTAAGAATCTTGTAATGTTGCAAAATCTGTGGCCTGGAGAAATATGTTTTCGGATATATTAAAAAATATCACAAACCGTTTTTGACTTTTCCATTCTTGCTTGAAAAGGAATAATGATCCAAAGTGGTGTTTCTATTTAATGTTGTACTAGTAGGGGAAATACTCTGCTTGGTATATACTGTAATTCCATAATATAATCTACAGTTACTAAAATGTCAGGTACAGTTACAATTTCTGGAACAAGAGGGATCTCCAGCAACTTTGCTAATCGTTTAATGTGGAATTGAATGTATACTTGTCTGGTTCTGTGTAGTTTTCACAGGCATTGTATAAAGCTATAGAAGAATGCTAGTGTTTTTTTTATCTGTCAAACTATCCCTCTATTTGTTCAAGTTTAGTAGCTCACATCCAAAGTTCACTCTCAATGACCAAATACAAGTTGACATTTCATCAATTCAAAGAACAACAATACAATATGATCAACTTTTCAGTTTACAAAGAAAGAGGGATATACCGGGTAAAATGTGACTCAAGCTTTCATTAACACCAAAGCTCACTCCTGGATATAACAAGAAAATTAAACTGTTCTCATCTCCTTGTGTGCATTAATTCATTTTGTGCTATGTTTATATAAAAGATTATTTCTAACACTGTCATTTTTGTTTCACTTAATTGAAGTGTTTCAGGGAACCTCAAACATTTTAAGATATTATACCTTAAAATCATTTGAAAACCCACGGGACATTGACAGGAATAAGGGGGTTATCGGCTAACGTGCGAATTCCCCAGTCGAATTCTCAAACAGCAGATTCCCATAGCAAATTCACAACCACGACAATATTCTCATTGTAAAGACGTGGATGAAGTTGAGGCTGCGGCAGTAGCAGTCTATTGTGACCGTTTTTAGTTGGTGATTTCACACCTTTACGCAACAATCTGGACTTTAGCCAATAAACCCCTGAATCTGGAATGAAACTTTCTTCTCTTTCATGCATGAAACAAACTTATGTAAACATCTTTTTCAATAAAGGCGTATGGGGAACGTGTAGCATATGTGCTATTACATTTCTAAGGGCTTACTCTCAGACCTATGCACACTAGAGCATCACAGAAATTAAATTCACATTAACAGAAATTGCCAGCCAAAAATCAGGACCCTTATATTTTTTAAAGGGACCCGCACTTTATTTCCATACCCAGAGACATATCTATTTATCTTCTACTGCCTTCCAGACAAAATTAAATGTATGTATGTATAATTTTATTTATAAAGCGCCACAAATGTATGCAGTGCTGTAGAATACAGCAATACAAATACAATCCAGAATAGGGAAAGGTGCATTCAACAATATGAGTAAAATATCACAAGGATACAATTGCTTGAAGTGCAATAGGTTGGAGGTCCCTGCCCCGTAGAGCTTACAATCTAATCATAATGATACACTTGCTTATATTGATTATAGGTAAAACTACGAGGCACTTACGAACCAAAGTATATTTCTAACCCAGTTAAATTAGCGGATACACTGAGCACGCAATTATCGTGAAAGGCAGTCATAATTATCCCAGCCATCTCTAAGTAATTATATGTGCTATTATAACCTGAGATTTTTTTTTTTTTTTTTCATAATCACATATGTTGGAGGTAGAGAGCCGAGCTAGCAAGAGAGGGCAGCTGACTGGAGTGCACACTTCCCTGCTCCATCCTACCATCCCTGAGATGTGTCTTTCATCTGAAACTCCCATCAGTGGGTTGCTACCAACTGCAGAGGGTTGCAGGCAGGGTCCCCATGCCATTTAGTGGATCTCTAGGATAACCATTGAATAACCCCACTGCATTTCTGTGACTAGGATGTCCCAGCACCTTCCTATAGCCATTTCCCATTCACTCTCGCCATGGACTCACCTTCAGAGTCTCGTAGGCTGTAGCCACCAAAAGAAACTTCTCCTGCGCGCTCTCTCTGGTTTCACCGTCGGTGCCAGGCGGATCCCCAGGCCGGTACCGATCCGGGTGATACTTGCGTGCCAGCTGCCTGTATGCCCGGGCTATCTCCGCCTTGGTGGCTTCCCGGCTGACCCCCAGCACATCATAGCACACCCGGCGCCCACAATACAGGCCCTCTGTCAGCGCCCCGGCATGCCCTGCCAGCAACAGGACCGACAGGGTGACCAGGAGATGTAGCCTGGGGTGCATGGAGGGCCCGGGAAGGAGGAGGAAGGGAGCGCTGCAACCGATAGTTTCCTCCACCTTCCCCAGCGCCGCCATGTCAGCAAAAGCCGCATCACTGGCAACGCGACAGCCGTAAGTGGAGCGAGGAATTAAGGAGGAGGGATTAGCCCAGGTCAGCAGTGACGGGATGAATTGTGATTGGCTAGTCTGTTGTTCCATTCGGCCTATGACAGTCAGCTAGAATATAAGCAGTACATGAAGTCAGAAACAATGCTGATCTATTGTTCTGTGTAATGACATAGTTTTGGGGGACATTTGTATGAATTGTAAGTGCTACACAGGACAGGGTACATCCTAGTATATATATATATATATTTATTTAATTTATTTTTTAATTTGTGTAACACCAATAGGTTACGCAGCGCTGTACAGTCCA
>WMED01010424.1:0-15777 GCA_019650415.1 Pipa parva | reverse complement strand
CTACAATATTCTCATTATAAAGACGCGACTGTGACAGTAGCAGTCTTTATCTGACGAATTTGCACCAATACGCACCAATTCGGACTTTAGTGAATAACCCCCTAACAATCTATGCCTATATATTCACCACTGACACTTATACATATTTTTATGGATTTATTCCATCACCCATACTCCTTTGTTCTGTTCTACGTTTACGTGTAAGCTCTTGTACATACTGCACACCTTAAATTATAATTAGATGTGCCCCTTATTATCAGCACCAGGATTAAGCTGTAATGTACTCAGCCATTTCTGTCTCAGTCCCAAACAAGTATTTACGGAGCATACCCCTGACTACTGAACCCTCAGAGAAGGCTGTCCTAGGAGGTGGGGTGATAGGGGGAGGATGGAGGCTCTATGGTCTCCCAATATAGGGACCCTCAGAGAAGGCTGTCCTAGATTTTAAATTAAAGATAGCAAGGGCAACTTCAGATGTATCAGGCTTTACTGTTAATCGATGTACACACAGGTGTTTAAAGGCGCATTTTCTAAACTTGGTTGCAATGTGTTCAAGTTCAAAGGTGGTGAAGACTCACCTTCAGTGTTAATATGACTTCAGCCCAAGGACATGAAATAGTCCATCAGTTTTTGCCCCTTTACCCAGGGCATCCAGGAAAAGAGTTTATAATAATTATCAACAGTTTTATTGCTACTGATATCATAATTCAACTAGGAGCATATTTATCAAAGTGCAGTTTGTATCAATAGCTGATAGCCTACCGGTTTTTCAGAACAGCGTGGATATTGGACAGTGCAGACCTTGCACGGCTTTTCATTTTTAGCAGCGATTGGCAGTAGTCACCAGCAGATTAAGACAACAGAAGTAGTTAACCATTTTAATTACGCTGGATCAAGCTGAGGACGAGGGCCTAACAGAAAACATCGGCCCATCCCGGATTACTTCATGGGAAAGAAGAGAAGACTTCAGGAATATTATGTACAAAAGCGATTACTTGTCCTTTATTGATTTTTTTTTCTTTTTTAATTGTGCTTTTGGTTTTTAGTAATTTGTTTTTATTTATAATCGTTTATTTCATTTTTGGCAACTTTTTTTCCGTGTTTCTTTTTTCCATGAATGTTTATATGATTTATGGGGTTTTTTTTCCAGGATGGACCCGCACCCCTCTAATTATGGGGTGTAGGTCCCACCACAGACCCCAGTGATTAACCCCCTCCAGGTTAGGGACCTCTGCCTCCCATAGATAAAGTGAGGGGTGGGGATCAGGGACAGGGTATTGACCATCTTAGGTGAGGATATGCCCTCCTACCCCACTGAGGTAGATGGAAAGGGAGGGGGTCCAGAAGGACCCCCTCCTGGAAGAAATCCTCCTCACCCCAACATAGTGGTAGGTGGGAGGAAAGGGGTCCCAGAGGTCCCTTCTTTTATTTTTTTAGGCCCTAATATACCACAGGGACACAGCTGTATGGAGAAGAGTATTGGCTCCTATGGTACCAATCCTTGCACCCTGCATAGCACTGGGTGAAAATGAGGGGGATAGGTATCCCTGAGACCCATTAATTTTATTTTAATATGCTTCCTTACCCCACAGGCACACAGTGGTAGGGGGAAGGGGAGTGGTACCTATGGATCCACTCCTAACAGTACCTATCCCTCCCACTTAGCATAGTGCTTAGTGAGAGTAGGGGACCAATGGATCCCTGAGTTTACTTTACTAGGCATCCATACCCCTTTGAGCAAGATGGAGCTGCTATAGCGCTAGGAGGCGGGATGACAGGGGGAGGATGGAGGCTCTATGGACTCCCAATATAGGGGAGCATAGTGGTGCAGCAATAGCTAAGGGTATCATTAAATGTGATTTCTGTTATTTTTTTGTTTCGTTTCAATACTCAAACTTTTTCCCTGCTTTTTGTTAAATATGCAAATTTTTGTCAAGCAGAGGAAAGAGTAATTACATCGAAATAAATGGAAAATGATCAAAATGCATTTAACAAACCTTGATAAATTTCCTCCTGAATCTAATGTCTAATGTCATGTATCTGGAGGAAAAGCAAGAATTGACTAGAAAAGAACAAAAGCTTTTTAAAATCAATGCTCATCAAGTTGTAAAATAGGTTTCCAAGTGTACATGTATTTTATTTGTTTTCTAAAACAACCTTGTTATTAGAAATGATAACTTATCTTCTTCTAAAACGAATTAGGGTATTTAAAGTCACCTTGGATATCTATGCCCAATATAAAAGTATTTGGCTTATGGTCTTATGATCATACTCCTTGGTGACTTAATATCCTTATAAATAAACAAAAAGGGGTACACTATCCTTTTATATATTTATTCCCTTATCAAATGTTTTCTGCTAGCAATTTCCATAATGATTACTCAGAAATGTTTAATAAAGTTGCACAACGAGTGAATGGCCTGCCTAGTATTTCTTTAGAAATTTATTTTATTGTGAAACTTTACACTTAAGCTTATCCTATTGTCCTTGATCTATTGTCCCTGAGTGACACCAAGTGGTTAGAAGCCAGAACAGCACAAAAATGGTTTGAGCTGTATTAGTTCAGTTGAATAGTAAGAAAGATGAGTACTGTATGTATGTATGTATAATTTTATTTATAAAGCGCCACAAACATACGCAGCGCTGTACAGTTCAGAATAAAAATAAAATACAGACATGGGAAATTGCATTAAAAAAAACAGTATAAGATCACAAGGATGCATCACTTTAAGTGCTATGTTGAGGTTGACACAAGAGGTTGGCGGTCCTGAGAGCTTACAGTCTAAATGTAGTGTTATATGATACTTTATTTGGACTAACAGTTCATTGTATAAGACAAGCTTTTGAGAGAAGAGGAAGAGGGAATGCAGAAACCAGATTTATTAGATCCTGCATGCGTAATGTAGAATGTCTGTGGAGGAAATCTCATTCACATGCAGATTTTCGGCTTTACAAGTTTCTGCTTTCATTTCTGAACTCCTCTCTCTCCCTAGCCAAACAAACCTATTACAGCACTCTCATAAACCAAAACAAATCCCTGTCTCTTATTCGCTACACTCAACACCCTTCTATACCCCTCAGGTACACCAACCCCTCTTCACTCCCCCAAGACTTTGCAATATTCTTCAAAAGCAAAGTAGATAGTATCCACAAACAGATAACTATTTCTCCAGATAACACTGTTACTTCTAGCTAAATCTCCCCCTGAGTTCCTGAATTCCTTTCCTCCTTCTACCCAGTCTGAAGTCTCTCAACTTTTCTCTTCCTTTCCTGTCACAACCTGCTTACTTGACCCCATGCCTTCTTTTCTACTAAAGTGCTGCTCCACTGCCCTTGTACCAGCCCAACGCACCTGTTCAACTCTTCCCTGTCCTCTGGTACATTTCCTTCCTTATTCAAAAAGGCCTGCATCAAACCCATCTTCAAAAAAGCTACACTGGACCCTCAATGCCTCTCTAATTACCATCCTATCTCTCTCTTGCCTTTAGATTCTAAACTTCTAGAACATCTGGTCTGAACCTGCCTTACTGTTTGCATGCCCATTATTTCCTGTATCCCTTAAAATCTGTTTTTTTGGCCAGGGTGCTCTATGGAGACTGCTCTGTGCAAACTTACAAATGATCTTCTGATTGCCAAAGACAAGGGACACTTTTCTATTCTTATCCTCCTGAACCTGTCCTCTGCATTTGATACTGTTGATCACTCCCTACTTGCTCAGATTCTCCATGCAGTTGGTGTCCATAATCAAGCTGCATCTTGGCTGACCTCCTAACTTTATGATCGCTTTTACTGTCTCCCATGCTAATGATGCTTCCTCTCCTATCCCACTTAGCGTTGGGCTTCCTCTGTCCTTGGTCCCCTCTTGTTCTTCTAGTACATGTTTTCCATGAGTGACATCATCAGCTTATTTGATCTTAAATAGCATCTGCATGTGGATGACATCCAAATTTACTTATCTGCTCCTGTGCAAACAAGTGAAGTCAAATCCCTGTCTCCTGGCTATCTCTTCATGGACGTGGGTGTACTTCCACTACAGGAAGGAGGAATATTTTACAGAGGAATAACAAGTGCTGCAGAGTGAAGAGGTGAGAGGACTTTACCAATTGCTTTTACACTTTACAATACTTTAATGGGGCAAACTTTATAAATAGGGTTTACTTACACTTTAACATCTGAAACCTGCAATGATTCTCCTCCATGTTTGACTGAAAGACAGTTTTGCAGGTCTTATTGCTTAGGTTATGTAGATGATAGCATGTTACTTCCAAAGTTATTAACACTCGAGATCATAACACCCCCCCCCCCCCCACCCCACACACACACACACACACACACACACACACACATCACAAATGTCCAGTTTTGCAACATATTTTATCTTACATTATGCCAGTAATTGATTATTGGCTGAACTTTGACAGAAATAGCCTCCTATTGATTCTCTTTAGAGATAAAGCCAAAATGTAAGTTGATATACTCTTATCAGAATTCTAAAAAGCTTTTATGGTCTAACAGGCTTTGTACATTCCTAGGCTTTCCATTTGTTTTGGTTTTTTAAACCCTAGGCGGGACCCATGTGCTGCAAGATAAACCCCGCTACTCATTACCAATTCATTGCTATACTAAAACCAAATGTGTCCCGTCTGTCGAGCGCAATAGAAACATTGTACTAAGGGCTGAAAAGGAATGTTTGTGAGCAATGTACCAAATGGAAGCCTTATCATAACCCCAATGCAAAAAGTAAAATAAAAGGTAACAAGAGACAGAGTCAAGGTACAAGAGAGAAAGAAAGATACATGGAAACTGAGGACCAAGCTAAAGAAAGACCCTTTGTACACAAAACATTTTAACTAAAGCAATTTTGAGAAATCTATGATATGTTTAGGAAAAGATCATTTTCTTTCTGGAGGTAAAGTTTATTTACAATTTGTGCTCCCACCTATGCAAACTATTTAATACAATGCTAAGGCGAAATTTATTAAAATTAAAAACTAATTTTTGGACTTTTTGACCCAAAAACCAGGCGAAAAGATCGAAAAGGGTACATTTTCGACCTCTCCTGTTTCTCGGCCAAAAAAACAGGATGAAATGGTCGAAAACCAACTTTGACCTTTTCGCCCATTTCTTTCCAAGAAACGGACGAAAAAATAGTTTCCAACTTTAGTAAATTTCGCCCTAGGAATTTAAGGCATGTCAGGATCACTTTTAAAGGTGTAACCCACATAGATTGTTGAGTTTTTATTCTCTGTAGTAACTAATCTTCTACTATAAAAAATACCTTATTTTTAACACGGAGCTGTAGTGGACTGTATTCTATAAGGACAGCCTGTTTAACCAGTGCTGGATTTACAATTCAGGAGATTATAAGCACAGAATGCCAGGAACCACCACCAACTGTCCTCACTCCTTTGTGCAAATACATTATGTAGTGAACCAAAACATCTGTGTGACTGCTTTATACAAAATTAATTTAATCATTTCACTTTGGAAATTTAGTTAAAATGTATTCCCCTGCCTACACCCCTAAACTGGAGAGAGGCACCATACTGTATGAGCTGCCTATCAAAGTTATACAAGTCTATTGTTAGTACAGAAACAGGTAAATGCAGATTTTCTATGGAACTCTGAGTTGAAGATAAAAGAAAATCCTTTATAAAATAATGCCATCAACCTACAAGGCCACTTGTACATTCAAGCAATCCGATCGGTTTATGCTCAACATAGCTATTTTGTTCCAGAACAGTCTGCACAAAAATGATATTTGAAGTAAAAGTTGATAAGCAAATCACCTTAAACATGTTTCTGCTATAACAGCGTTGTCTTAACTGCACTGGTGAAGTAGAATTATGTATGTAGCATGTATAGCTCAGTCTTTCCTGGCATCAGATTTTAAAAAGCAGCAAAAATGAGAGCCAAGGATAAAATATAACAATCAAATCAATAGGCTCAAATCCTTCCTGGGAATTGTGACGGAATAGTCAGCTACTCCTCTACAAATTGTGACCCTGATCTAGTTTGTCAGGGCTTACTTACTGTTTTACTAATATTACGGAGCCCCAATAAGTGTCAGATTTAGGTTTTTGTTTTTTTTTGGGGGGGGGGGGGGAATAGTTTTAAAAAATGTATCCAAAATAGTTTTGGGAGGGGAAGGTGGGAGAAATAAATCAGTTGCAAGACTAACCATGACACAATATTCATATCAACCAAATACAAGACAATCCATTTTCTGATAACAGTTTATTTGTTTGTCATATTTAGAAAAAGAATCCCAGGATTTTGCCTCCTGTATGTTTTCGCCTGGCTTCTTCATGGTCCATGATGCCAGCTGAAGTTGTAAGCACAATATACCTGAAAAGAAGCATTGCATGTTATTCTGTGTATTGTAAAAACATACAATTGTATGAAGGAATTGATACTACTACAGATATTAAGAGCATTAAAGATTTCTACAGACATACAAAATCTTTCAGAACATCAAGACCATTTATTCACACTAATACAACAAACTGCCCAAAAGAAAGACCGTAAATAGGATTCCATATGTAGGAACTGAATGTGTTTCAGACTGTAATAAAGCAAACTTCTGGGCAGGGACAAAATGGAATCAATAGAAATGTATAAAAAATATAATGCAGCACATTGCCTTACATGGCGTTTTGTACTTAAGGAGACTTATTCTGATGCTATCCCTTTGAAGGGTAAATGTAGTATAAAGAAAGAAATGAAGTAGTGCATGTTTTAGGGGGTTATTGACTAAGGTGAGAATTTGACTGTTGAATTCTCAAACAGCAGATTCCTATAGCAAATCCGTGACAATTTTCCCATTGTAAAGGCACAACTGTGACAATATCTCCATAGTAAAGTAGCAGTCTATTGCAACTGTCTTTAGCTGGCGAATTCACAACAATTTAGATTTTAGCCAATAACCCCCTCAGTTTGGGAGGGGGGGGGGGGGGGGGGGGGGGGGAGAAGGAGGAAGGAAGAGGAGGAAGAGAAGGTATTTATTCAGTTTGTAGTGTAATTTTGGAAGAGTTTTCCCTGACCAAATAAGCCACTGGCTAAAGAGAAGACCAAATATATAATAAACATTACTAAAATAACCACTGTCAAAATTCTTAAACCATAAAAATTTTTTTTTTTTTTTTTTGGTAAAAAGTCCCCAAATGACAATGTTGGGCTTGAACCTCACTATGTATTTATTAGGTCCAAACCTGGAACACCCGCCACAGCCTTTAATGCAATTTTGATGATCCAGACCTGAAAACTAGCTTTCACTGGGACATCTGTGGAATGAGATCAGGAACAATACAACTGTTTGAAAGTATCTAATTAGTCGTAAACTAAAGTATTTAGTCTTAATTACCGAATTTAAGGGACCAGTAACAGAAAAACAAAAAAAATAAAAACTCTGGGACTGAAGTGAATGGTGAATCTCTGTAAAGCACTGTGTAAGATCAACGCTAAAGGAATAAAATACTATACAATTTGGAATGGAATGGCAGTTTTTCCTACATATTATAGGTAAAAGGGTCTTTTTTTTAAATCTTGATTTATGTTGTTTCTATTTTTTCTTCCTTCTCTTTGCAGACATCATTTGTTAAAGGGACACTCCTCACAAAACTGAAAAAAACACATATGCTAATTTATACTAATTACTACCTTTTAGTAAATGTGTGTTTTTTTTTCAATTTTGAACAAAAAGTGTGCTTTCCTACCTGTAAAAAAACTGCTGTCCAGCACTTCCTTCCTTGTTGTTGACTCCATCTTCTTTCTGTGCTGGCGACTCTACAGCATCTGGTTGAGGAAGACTTGATGAGGTGCACGCTCTCCTATGGGACAATTTGGAAATGCCGATGCTGGACTTCAAAGGAGAATGCGCCTCAGAGGGACTGCCTGAACCAGACGCCATAGTCACCGGCACAGAAAGAAGATGGAGTCAGCAACAAGGAAGTCCTGAACAGCAGTTCTTTACAGGTAAGAAAGTGTACTCTTTGTTCAAAATTTAAAAAAAAAAAACCAAAAAAAAAAAACCAAAAAAAAAAAAAAACCACATTTTTTTCTTTTTCTCAATTTTGGCTGGAGTGTCCGTTTAAGTCAACAGTCCCTAACCTCTGCTGGATTTGACAGACCGTTAGGAGGGGGGAAGAGCAAGGCATGTTGCCGGCTGCATGTTGGGGACCCACTTTCTGTGTGCGCATCGTCATGTGGCTCGGCACAAAGGGGTCCACGAACCGGCAGTGGTCCGCAGCCCGGCATTTGGGGACCCCTGTGTTAAGTAACCAAACCCTGCCTAGTCCTATATTTTTCCAATAGCGCCTTACATCCTCAAAAAGCACACAATCTGTCTAACCAGCTGTAGCATACAAGTCAGGAATTCAACATCAAAGACTATTTTTAGAAGTACCACATACGAGTAACTGCTATATCAAATTTTCTATTTCTGGTGTTAACAGGTCCTTTAAAATACAGTTTCTTCCCATGGTTATTATGGATGTTAAATGACCATTCAACAAAACATCGCTCTTGAATTAAAATTGTTGGTTGATAGGAGTAAATGATAAAGCTACTTTACACACCAGGTGTGTTTACTCAGGTCTCCTTTATTGACTATTACATTTCCTTTAAGACAAGTCATTTAGTAAAATATGAAATAAGGAAAATGTTAAAGGTGGAAATTACTATACTTTTAAATAAAAGTGAGAATTGGGTAAGATTAATAACAGCAAAAACAAGAATGCTGCTTAAAAGATGAGCTCCCATCTTAAATAAATTAAAAATACTAGTTTGCAGTATATAGACAATGCAGAGAGAATAAGCAGTTTATGTTTTGTCAACAGGTAGATGTAGTGTGAGGGCTCACCTGCCCTGATAGATATGCTCCACAATATTAGTGTGCTTTGATCCTGAACAGTTAAATGATATTTTTCAATGAGTCAATCAATGTGTGATGATTGTGAGGTTTATTGTATTTCTTACATGTCTGTTAAATAAACCGGTGAGAGTTATTAGAAGCCTTCAGATTTAAGATTTATCACTCACCCAAACTGACGTGATGGCAAGAGGTTATTCTGCCATTTTTCCAAATCCTTCAACTGAACATCAAACCTAGGGCTTATGACGCCACACTACAAACAAACAAAAAAAAATTCTAGATTAAAAAAAAAAAAAAAAAAAGTTACAGGAAGTGAAAGGAATGTTTTATCGACAGCATTACGATCTAATAGCAAGCTAGAACTATTGAAGTCTCTAAAACACTGCTGGGCTAGAAGGCAGTATACACAGAATCTGTTCTGGTTGCAACATAGAAACTTAAAGCTCCATAGCACATTGCAGGTAAAGTCACTGTGATAACAGAAAAGGCCAAGGCGATAATTTCCTCAGCATTTTTCAATGTATAAGTTCTGCATAACCGAGCATGTCATTTTACTCAGTAGTTTATTTCATTTTGAGTTTCTGCACAGTAGGACGTTACCTACAGCTTCAGTTTAATAGAATTAGACCAGAAGTCAGCAGGAGCACTACCAACTCCAGTGGCAAAAAGTTTCCTGCATATCTATTATCAATTGCCTACCTCTGTGCAGCCATGCTTCCATCTGTTACATGCCCAAATGCCAACTGATTGCAAGCACACCATTTCCTTAAAGACAGATGTTCACTAACCAATTAGAGGATGCTAGAAAGTCAATTCTGCATCACCATTAGCAACAAAAAAATAAAACTATGCTAAGCATAAATATGTAGGAAGACAAACATGTCTCAATATTTAGACAGGCCACCGACTACTACACTAGACTGCTGCCCTGCACAGACAAGATTATAAAGTCACCAGAGCTACAGAATGACTCAGTCTTGCTTTAAAAATATAAGCAGCTCAAATATTTAAGTATCTATTAACGTCCATATATACACACAACACACGCAATTCTTATACAAAATGTAAAAATATTTTCTATTGAATAGCACAGAGGTCATTGCATAATACTCGAAAGCAAATGTCATAAATGACCACCCACTTAGCTATTGCTATATATCCATCAGTGGCTGCAGATTCAACATTGTGCTGCACATAAAAAAAAAACCCTTAAAGAAATACCCTTAAACAATTCTATTTAAGAAAGTCAAATATATAATTCCTTTGCAATCTAGACGTATTATCACTATTAAAGTAGACAAAAGTCAAAAAATAAAACACAAGTGTTAAAACCCTTGCCTTATACTGAGCTGATTGATTTACAGTCACAGCATGAACTGTGCTGTAATTAGCCAGCTCCCGATGCTTCCCCGACACTTCTTCACAGCGCTGCAGCTCCTCCCACCCTGTTACACCTCGGGTGTTTCAGGGCTTAAACATCATCAAGTTCATTGCGGGGACCAATGAGAACACTCCCCAGTGAGTGTGATGATGTATGAGGCCGGAGAAGGAGCTGCGCGCTGGATTCTATGTCAGCCAGCGCGCTATGCAGGAGGTGTCGGGGGAAGCTTCGGGAGCCGGCTAATTACAACACAGCTCATGCTGTGACTGTGATCAATCGGCTCAGTATAAGGCAAGTATTTTAACACTTGTTTTATTTTTTTTACTTCAGGTCTCCTTTAATACCAAGCATACACCAACAATACAAACCTTGTTAAGTCTGCCTGTAAGATTCACAACTATTTTTCCAGCTCTGTGATCATCAATAATCTCAAACTCCCCAATATAACCTGTAAGGGAAAAAAAAAAAGTTAAACAAAAATACCAACAGCAATGTGCAACTACAACATGAATCTAAAGCAGAAGCAAAAAATATTCAGTTGAGAAACATTGAAGTAGGAGGGTAAACATCTGCTTTTTAACAAGTAGTTTTAAGGGACTACGTTGGAGACACTTCCCAACAAAAAGTTTGTATTTTTGTGAAAATAATATACTATATATATATACACACACACTTTCAATACAGCACCTGTATTATGGCCAAAATAAACAGGTCTCTATCAACAATAGGCCAAGTGTACAATCTCTGCTGACAATTTAAAGTATACCCACCATTGAAGATATGCAACAATGAAACATTTAAGTAAACAGACCAAGCAACATGCCCAATACAGTGCTTCCCTAACAAAAAAAACAAAAAAAGGATTTTCTTATTTTGAAACCTACAGTATTCTTATAGGATTTCATTTTTTCTACAGCCATTGTTGCAACAGCCGTGTGTATACTATTTATCACAGGTTACTGAAAGAAAGAGCAAAAGACAAAGCAGTCAGCTGTTGGGTGTATTTATGACCCGCCTATAGGCAAACCATTTCTTTGGAAACATTAGAATAAAATACTTAGGTTTTTGGGAATGCATGGCTACAATCTGTTTCACCATTCGAAGGAATAGTCTTGCATGTACCCATACCAATCAAGACATTGCAAGTAGAATGGCACTTCCTTCAAGAACTTAACTCACCATCTTTTAAAAAATAAATTGGGCCTCTGATTACCATTGGGGATGGAGTAGGGAAAAACCATAAATTCACACTACAGAAGACAGGTACACTTTAACTTAGATTCTTTTGTGAAGACAATTAAAGGGAGACTCGCATCAGATAAATATGATATCTGGACTGGCATGACAAGTATCTATGCAAAACCTTTAAAAAGCCAATATTGATATGATTTTTCACTGTGCCAGTAGAGTAGTTTTATAAATTGGCCCTCATAGGAGCTTCTCGATTGTTCTCCCTGCACTTGTGTGAGTTTCCTCTGGGCACTCCGGTTTCCTTCCACAATCCTAAAACATACATCTGTGTCTATGTGAGTGACTGAATAGGGAAACTAGATTGTAAGCTGTATGAGACAGAGTCAGATGTGAATGAGGAATCTCTATAAATTGCTGCATAATATATCAGCGCTATAATAATAAATACAATAGCAGGGAAAAAGATTGCTGCAACAACAAACAATTTAAGAATTTACATTCTCAAAGAAAATATCACAACGAAATAAATGCAACTGTTTTCCATTCCTAACAGAATTAATGGTATTTTAAATAAAAGTTTAGGAAATGCTTCTCCTCAAAAAATAAATAAGATACTGCTGCCAAGTTTGCCCTGCCTAGTCACTGCACACTATCAAGTAGGCATGTTATGCACCATAAACTCATCACTGCTGCCCAACCATCGATGTTTAAATTGCAGATATTTTAGCAATAAGTAGGTGTCAGATATGCTAGATTCCTTATTGACCCTCCAACACATTATGTTATTGGGGGGATAAAAACCTTTTAGTTATTAGCCAAAGTATCTCATGGAAAAGCCAAAGCCTATAATAATACCAATATTCTATAGAAAAAAACATGGTAGACACTAGCATTAACATGTACTACTATGACAATTTCAGGGCTTCGATACAATCAATATTTTACTATAGCTTAAAATATCTAGCAAAGTTTATATAGTTCAGCAAGAGAAGTAGAGTTGCATCACATCCAATTGTCTCAAGCACCATGCCAAATACAACATTTATCGCTGCAGCAGAAAAGGCTTGGGATAAATGCTCTAGAAAGAGGCCTTTTTTTTGTTACAGATAGTTCTGTCAGAGAGGAGGTTGCAGTGTCATTCAAGACTATACAAACACACATCAAGCACAAAAGGAGACAATTTGCAGTTCAATTTGTGTTTGAGTTTTTCATTGCACTGAATCCTGCTAACCAGCCACATTAAAGGGACAGTCCAGCCCAATTAATAAAAAGTGATGTAAATGCAAAATAATTTTTTTTTCTAATATATTTAGTCTTATGTGAGCAAAGGAATTAATAGTGCCTCCTAGCAGTACACAGTGCTTCAGTGTTTTCTTCCTAGTTGGATGGATGCAGCATTCTTTTGCCACTGACATAACGGAGTCTCAGCAAGGTCAAAATTAATAGTTAATGAATTAACATGGGCAGTTAAAATAGTTACAGCTAATGGTGTATGCCATCAGTAGCAATAGCACAACGATACTGGGCATGAGAGAGAGACCAAATCCATATAAAAATAAAGTCAATATTTCAGCCCTTTCTTTAACAATTGCTTGTGCTGGGTTATCTACACCTTTCAGAATTAAAATGGTGAATCACGGTTTCAAGTGTTTGACTGGTTATTTAGCATTATCCAGCCTGTCAGTCAATTCCTTAATTTAAGATTCCAAACTGAACTGAAGAGGAACTGGCTGAGAGAGGGAAGGAGCTTCAGTACCAAACTAGCCCCAAATTGTGAAGGATGGAAAGTAAATAATTTCTACTTCAAAAACATTTAACTTTTAGTCAACAATGCCAAATAGACTGGCAAATAAGAGTTGGTGACTAAACTGTTCCTTTAATTTTTTTTTATATATTTTTCTTTTTTCAGGCTGTTCATAATCATTGCCCTTTTGCTAGGTTTATAGACCCTAGAACCAGAGCAGCAATTAACTAATGCTTTAACAGAACAAACACCATGGCACTCTCAAAGCTGCTAGCAACAACATAAAGTTACATTTAGGCTGTTACAGAAAATGTTTAGGTTTGATTTTTCTAAACACTGGGCTAGCAGTTTCCAAGTATGCCAGTGGATAATTGTTCTGCCTTTATTGCCACAAGTGCTTTACTGGGGACAAAATATAGCAGTTGGTTTCCCAATTGAAATGATGGATGCAGAGAGAAGAAAAAAACAAACAAACCATTAAGTCCAGAACAATTTTCTACTATGCTGAAATCAGACACACTGCATATTCGCAGTTTAACCTTAATCAGGACATTTTAGCAGCACTATACTGTACATGTTTCATGTTATAAGGAGTTATATACTCTCTTTCTCAAGTGCAAGACATTCTCTTTTTTAAAACATTAGTAATACATCACTTTCTTAGAAAGAAAATAGCTTTCAAATCTAATAGGTTTTCCTGAATAACTACATTTCAAGATAAAAATCTTTTCATATGAAATGCCTTTAAAATTATACAACAGCTAAGCAATCTAAAAAGATCCCTAAAAGGATACAACAAAACTTCTGCAAGGAACCGCTTTACCAAATCTATTAACAGTTCTTTACCATTACAAAATTGGCATGTTTAACAGGAAACAATTATTTATACATAGGTGACGTCAGACAGGGTGTTTTATCATTGCACATTAGGTGGTTTTCAAATGGGTCAATATTGTTAAGTGGAGTGCTATAGGGCCACAAGCATAGAAACAGTGGGGCTGTTCCAGCTGTAGTCAAATGTTGCACTAAGATTATTTTACAACACTAAAAGAGCTTACCATGCTTCATCATTACGGTTAGGAATCGCACAATCACTTTGGAGCATGGTCTGATGAGGACCTGACGCTTGCCACGTTTCTCTGCATTATTGATACTTTTAAGAGCATCGGCAAGGACATTCATGCGCACCATGGTGCCTAGAGAAAAACCACATTAAAGACATTTAAATATAACATCCATTAGAAAATTGACATTTTCTTCTGGCACGGGAACAGGTTATATAAACAGTACTGTTTTTGAAACGTTGACTATCCAGTTACTGAATATGTTTAAGCGTTAATGAAATAGGAAGCTTTCTGGCAATTACGTAGTAGATACAACAAAGCTAAATGAACAACAAACAGTAAATGAGGCCTTTATCCTTCTTGAAGGAATTGGTCTACAACATTGCACTAAAACAGCACTCAGAAGGTTGTTCGGCAGCTATCTGCAAACATATTGTATTTACAGGCAGAAAAGTGAAGTACCATTTCTGAACCAGTGTAGTTTTATGGAAGCCTTTTTAAAGTAAAAGGTTAAACAGCAGCAGCAGCTGGATCAGATTTGACTGACCCCCTATACCAAAGGGTAAGAAAAAAACAGAATATAGTACACAAATATAGTATCAATGTCCCATACCCAGTGGACCCACAGGACATTCCCATACCCAGTGGACCCACAGGACATTCCCATACCCAGTGGACCCACAGGACATTCCCATACCCAGTGGACCCACAGGACAGTCCCATACCAAATGTACCTATACAGTCCGGCTAAACCAACGACTCTGAAATACCAACAGCCTCATTTAAACAACAGAGACCGACACCGACAAAGAGCGAGGAGAGCGGGCTCCTGCACAGCATTATCCCAGCATCTGAACTCTGCAATGGGAAAGGAGGAGGCGGAATAGAACCGGCCACAACGGCCCCAGTTTTAGCGCCTTATCCCACTGCCCCCCCGGTCCAAAGCTTCCCCATAACCGGCTGTGCCTACACAGGGCGCGCCGCACTCTCTGGGGAACACGTTCATTAAACACCCGGTGACAGGATTGCGGAGATACGGACAGAATACAAGTCAGGCCCAGGATCCTGCCATACTCACCGGCTCTGCAGTATGGCGGAAAGAGGGAGGAGGAAGTGTTCGCAAGGCGATATGGGAACTTTCCTGTTCTCGCGAGATGTTGCCGGGTGAAGGAGACGAGGTTGGATGTCACTATGACAACGTAATTAGCGGTGCTCGTTAGGAGTTAACGTTAATTGCCCGGTGTATAGAGAAAAATGATACGGAATTAAATCAGCTGAAGATTGTTAATTAGAAGAGCAGTACAGGCTGCATATACTACCCGCACCATTATCATTTATACTCTCTATATATATCTATATACTGTATATCTATATATATATATATCTATATAGACACACACACACACAGTCTCTGTACTCTGTGTATAAATTAATTAAAAGAGCAGTACAGGCTGTACAGTCATGAACAAAAGTTTTGAGAATGACACAAATATCATATTTTCACATGATCTGCTGCCCTCTGGTT
>WMED01010423.1:0-15777 GCA_019650415.1 Pipa parva | reverse complement strand
GCTGAACATTAACGGGACAGAACTCTTGAAAGCTTGTGTATCTAAACTGACTCATAGTCCAATAAAAAATGTATCACCAAGTAATACTCATTTTTTTTTTTACATCTGGGGACTAACACGACCACTGTATCCTACTATATATATATATATATATATATATAGAAAGAAAGAAAGAAAGAAAGAAAGAAAGAAAGAAAGAAAGAAAGAAAGAAAGAAAGAGAGAGAGAGAGAGAGAGAATGAATTGCTTATAAGCTGATAAAGGGAGGACAGACCTCTCAAAAGCTGGTATAACTAAACTGACTGTTTTTGCATCTGTGGACTAACACAGCTACCCTATCCTAACCTATACTTTATATATATATATATATATATATATATAGCACATTGTATTACATTTCATTTCAGATGTTCTATACTATTTGAATTTAAAAATGCATTTGGTTTGACTTTTGCAGCCATTTTTTTAAACTCAACTGGGAAGTGCAAACTAGACAGATCAATGACCTACAACAAATAAAAATGTGCCTACAGGAGGATCCCTGGCTATGGCAAGAGCTCTTCAACTGAACCAGTTGACATGTGAATTGATTTATTGATTCAGAGACAACAGCTGATCCTGGTTGAATGCTCTAATGCTTTAAGGCATTGACCATCTTAGGATAATATAAAAGATATACTTATTAGTCAAGTATACCAGGATTTTGTAGAGTTTCCTAATGATTTTCTTGTTATCTTATTATTTCTGCCACCTCTGCATGTGAAGATATAATTATAATTAGAGATGGGTGAATTTCTCAAAAATTCGATTCACTGGTTTGCTGAATTTTTAGCAAAAATTTGTTTTGTCCTGAATTTATTTGTGAAAAATCGCATAAAAAACAGCTATTACTAGGCTGATAGGCAGAAATGGAGGTAATAGGGTAGCCCTACTAATTAAACCCCATCTAGTAGGGACCCCCATAACACCCACTATCCCCCCAGTATCAGCAACATCAATGCAGCTATTTAAATCATAACCGGCAAGTATGCAGTTATGATTTAAAACCCAATTATTTCCATAGTGCAACTGCAATACAAGCGCTATAGAAATCCTGCACTTAGCGATCCCCTCACTCAGCCTTGCACTGAGTGGGGGGAGGTATGGTGGAGCCAGGGACCCCTGCTAGCTGGTTTTAATGCTCATTATTTCCATAGCACTTTTATTACAGTAGAGCTATGGAAATAATTGTGTTTAAATCATTAACTGCTTACTTGCCAGTTAATGATTTAAACAGCGCTGGATGGGTGCTGATGCTTTGGGCAATCGGGGGGATCAGAGGGAAGTGTGGGGGTCCTAGGAACCCCTACTAAATCACTTTTATATGGTTTAGACTAATTATTTCCATAGCGCTAGTATTACAGTAGAGCTATGGAAATAATTGGGTTTTAAATCATAACTGCTTACTTGCCGGTTAATGATTTAAATAGCGCTTGATGGTGGGGGAAATAACCAGATAAAATTCAGCCATATATAGGGTAAAAATGCAGCCATTTTAGAAAAAAAATTAATTCCACCGAATTACCATAAATTTCGGATTCGTGCCAAACTGAAGTTTTCCTGAAATTCAGAGAAATTTCCACTTTGTTAGAATTGATTTGCCCGTCTCTAATTATAATGCAAACATACCAATAAGGATATTAGCATGGAAGAGATGTTTAGGAATCTTGCATGTTACAGTTATCCACATATGTGAAAAATAATTGCTCATTGCCAGCAACTGCCAATAACAAATAAAACTAGAAACTAGGACATTTTTGGATATTACATCAGAGCAATACTATAATCAATAGATTACCAATAGATGTACCCTTTTTCAGCTATCCTGCAGAAGGGTTCAGGGCCTTACCAGGTTATAAAAAAGTCTCCATCTCTATAGCCACCCCTTATGCACTGTTGACTTATTTCTCTAGTCTCCCTTTCAATCCTCCCCTTCCTTAGGTCACAGAGGTGATGGAAGTAATATTTGTCCTACCGGTGGAAAAGCAAAGTTACGTCCTGCCAAACACTTCCAATAACTCAAAGTGGAGAGCAGGAATTAAAACAGAAGGACTTATTTAATACAGTGATGCCATCTACACATGTAATGTAATGAGATATAAAATGATACTGACATGTTGGTATTTATTACAAAAAAACCTGCATTTTAAGAAGCAAAATCTGGCCAATAATTGCTTTAATCAGCAGTTAACACTGGAATGTAAGCAGTGCCAGAGTCTAGAACCACTTACACATTTAAAGAGCATCACAACTGGTTGTTGTAGCTAGTGATGTTGAAGGTTTTTTTTAAATATAACTGTCAATATCGCTTTAAAAAATTGTCCCTAGAGAGAGAGAGAGAGAGAGAGAGATATCACCAAGTATTGCAATACTCATCTTTCATATTTATGTATATATATGACATTTTTACATTGAAATATCTTTGAATAATATTCTGCCCACCTTGTCCCTAGGTAATGTTGTCACTTAGTTGCAGTCGCCATTGTCACTTTGATTAGTCTTTTTACACAAAACTGGAGCCCTGCCATCAACCTCCCAAATCACCAGTCTGAAATGGCTAAGAGAAACAGGTGAATTTGGAGCAGGTCTCCATCCCATTTGCACCTTCGTACCACTCCACATCTTAGTCAATAGTAAAAGTACTTGTGCATGTCCATGCATGCAAAATGATGCGAAGAGCTCTGCAAGTTTGCAACTCGCATAGTCGCCTGAATTGGTTGCATATTCACCACTTCTCAGACTTTCCTTAATAAGTGAACAAGGGGAAGTGGAGAATAGATGTGAATTTACAGCTGTTTCAGACTTTAGTTAATGAGGCTCTGAGTGAAAAGCTAAAACAAAGATGAAAACTGGAAAATATATTTTGATTTGTCAACAGTACTGAAATCTAGTGAAATATACCAAGATGTACAGTATATATATTTTATTTATAAAGCACCTCTAGTTTAAGCAGCACTGAAAAATGTAATTACATAATTATAATATAGACTTGGGGGAAGTGCTTAATATAGAATCATGAAAATAAATTCATCTAAATCTAGGCAGTGACTGAAACTAGTAGATGGAAGTCTCTACCCTGCAGATCTTACAGTCTAAAGATATATCATTGTTTCAAGTTGGATTTTATATACTACATGATAAATATGATTGATAATTTATATAACCTGGTTGAAATACATTATTTATTCATTGTTTGTTTTACAATTCCAGTGCTAAAATAATAATAATAAAATATCCCAACAATCTGCAACCTTTACACATTAATAGTGTATATTACTAAGAATTTGTTGTTTAATTCCAAGCTTTTTTAACATTCCGTTAGGTTGCAGTGATTATGACTTGCTTTCACTGACATTAGTCCTGGTTTGATATGTCACATAATGCATTCACTTTTGATATAATTTGATACTTAAAAATGCAATTCATCAGGCAGCCAGACTCTTATTATTCTGGTAAAAAACAAACAAAAATCCCCAGCAGGGTGATATACACTGTACAAATGGAGTGGGATTATCAAATAGAATGCATGCCTTGTATTCTCACAATTCATTCTATATTTATTGTGTTAGTTTATTTTTTATCTCATATACACTCTTCATCAGGATAATGTACAAATCTATATGACATATTTGAAGGTCAGAGATCCTTCATTATTTATATCTCTTTGCTGGTTGGATCAGCATTTTTTCTACATTAATTATATATATATATATATATATATATATATATATATATATATGGAGAAGGAAGTAATGTTGCCATAAATAGGTAGTCCACTGATAATCTACTAACTTTGGTTAATTAGGTGATTATTGTGGACTGCAGAAGGGTTATTATTTAAATGAATAGTCTTTGTTTGCTATACATAAATACTATGTTATTGAAAATAAGCAATATTTTATATACAGTATGAGCATAATAGATGTTAATGACAATGAGTATATAACATATCATATTTAAATTGGGGGATATTTACTAAAGCCAACATTTTCTTGACTAGTTACTGAGGGAGAAAAAGACTAGTTTTATCACAATCACTGTGTTCACTTCTTTACAAAGCTGGCTAAAGCCAATTTTATTTCATAAAAACACATTATTTCCCATAGAGCTGGTCCTAACAATGAAGGGAAAAATGTATTGATAATGGGTAAAAAAAATATTTTTTTACTTTAGTAAATATGTTTTCGACCCTTCCGTCCATTTTTTCACCTGATTTTTGTGCAAAAGTAGGCAAAAAGGTAAAAAAAAAAACAAAACATACTTTTTGACCCTTTCTCCTTATTTCTGGGTGAAAAAGAGATGAAAACGGGTGAAAAAATACTTTTCGAAAAAAATGATTATTGACATTGTTCTGTAATGGAAGGTTACCTTAATAGAAAGATGCTACAAAGTGTCACTTTCAACTCACTGATATTTTTTTCCCCATCTTGACTTTGCCTAACAGAGGTGGGGATTTGGTGAGCTCTAGGCAGGGTTCCTGTCATTTCTCTGGTGTTTTCAAAAGGCTTAAAAATGCGGCAACCCAATGCCAAGTGCAAGCTAGTTATTGTCTGCCACTGAAATCAATGTTAAAACAATTGTTACAATTTATGCTACTAATCTAATGTGTGATAAATTTAATATACGTATGTGCAGTCCATGATATAGAAAAAATATTTCTTACTTTAAGAAGATCAATTGAAATATAGCATTACATTGCTTTAAAAGTCAATTTCCGAAATTCACTACAATCCACCATTGCTACTATTTGTCTCAAAACATTCAGAAATCAGTACTTGTCAATCATGGTGATAATATGCTAAATAGGCACTACTAACTTTGCTATGCAATGACTGAACTGACACTATTTCTTCAAATTTATTTAAAGATGAGGATTTACTATCTGATGAATAACTCCCATAGAAGTATACAAACACCATCCTAAATAATCACTAAAAAAAGGAGACCTAAAGAAAAAAAAGAAAAAAGGACTGTTAAAATACTTACCTTATTCAGAGCTGGTTTGCAAAGCTGCTTATACTATAGAGGAAATAGCAGGGCTCGTTAGCCTCCACTGATTATTACACCTGGTTTGCAAAGCTGCTTATACTATAGAGGAAATAGCAGGGCTTGTTAGCCTCCACTAATTATTACACCTGGTTTGCAAAGCCGGAAACACACCCCTACTATCCCTATATAACTGCACTGTTTAAACACAAGCTCATTTGCCATGACTAAGTGCCTATAGCACGAAACGCGTAGGCCATGCTTGTTTTTATTTTATTCTGATTTTATCGATGTTTCAATAAAGGAGTCTGCACACTAATTACTAAGGAGTGCCGGAGTTTCTAATTTCCTACAAACCCTGACATAAGACGTCCGATTTTGCTCCTGAGCACCCGCTACAAAAACATCGCATTTGGGGATTTGAAGCGGTTAGTACATTATATACTTATTCAGAGCCAATTGATTACAGTCACAGTATAAGCTATTCTGTAATTAGCTCCCGATGCTTCCCCCACACAGTGCGCTGGTTGACTGAGAAGTGAGCATTCAGCTCCTGTCAGCTGTTGCACCGGCTTCATACCTCACACTCATTGTGGGGAGCATTCTCATTGGCCCCTGCAATGAACGTAATGATGTTTAAGCCAATTTTCACCTGAGGTGAAACAAGGTAGGAGAAGCTTTGCGCTGGCTTCTCAGTGAGCCAAGTGCTGTGCAGGAAGCATCGGGTGCCGGCTAATTGCAGCATGGCTCATGCTGTGACTGTAATCAATCAGCTCTTTTATAAGGTAGTATTTTAACTGTCCTTTTATATTTTTTTGCCTTAGAGTGTATTATCTTTACTTGGTAAATGAATAGATAATTTCAGGACGCCAAGTGCTCTATGGCAAATTGCCAAATGCCATATAAAACCAGTAATTGTCTGAGAAGTGTTTTTCATTTACAGTTTACCTTGCAGGTTTTGTACAGGCCCAATGGTGTCTCAAGGAATGACAGGTACAAATGCCTTATCAACCTTTGCTTGGTTCTTCTCTGTTTAGTAGGATCCCAGGATAGTATGCTTTATATTTGTGATATCTTTTTGACATAAAACAAAGCATTATCCCCTGGCTATTCATCTGTCATGTATGATAGAAATATAAAGTCATTTAAGAGACTTTATAGAATATAGAGAATTACTGTGAAGCATTCTATTTTAACAATATAAAAATAGTAAAAGATTAAAATAATTGTTGCACATACACATCAAAACAGTAAAGTATTGTCACTTTAGAATGCACATTGATAGAAACATATCCTTATACAAGATCCTTGTGCTGTTATGGAACTCTTGTACAAATCCCCCACTAACCATCTCAGGTGCAAGCAGTCCATAAACTGTACTCCATATTATCAGAATGAGGGGACTGGAAGGGACCAACCAACTATTCCCTTTTATATTAGCAACAGTAAAAGCCAATACATTAGTTTGTTTGTTTTTTGTTGTTTTTTTTTTGTCTCTCAGTATGATATCCTATGCAAAGTATGGGTGTTAATTATTAAAGGGGAAGTTTTGCTTCATATAAGATACACTTATTTTAATACCTTATCTCCAAATAAATAGCTTTTAATTTAAAATTTGTTAAAAAAAAAAAACTATCTTTTTCTACAAAAATGCAGATAGCAGTAGGTGTGCTGCTCTGGTTAGATGTTGGACCAGAATCCCTCTAATTTGGCAGTCATCTTGTACCATCCCATACATTGGATTGCTAATGAAAGTGCTATCCTGATTGGTTAGTTCTTCATTTAACTGATTGGTGCAAGGCAATAACAAAAGCAAAACTGATCATTTTTGCAGCAAAATGGTAGGTTGAATGATTAGTTGTGCTCATGAAAACTGAGAAAGCAGTGAAAATGAGAAATAGTTCTAATGTTTCTGAAACAGCTTTTGTTTCCTCAAAGCTGTGCAGTCAAATAACAAGTGAAAATAAAGCTGACATTAAAGTAATGCCTAAAGCTTTCTAAGCTGACCTTAAAGAGCTAGCAGATATGGAGCATATGGAAAATAAAATGAGTGAACTATGAAAGCACATAACTCCCTAGCGGATGCACACACCATGTTAGAAGACACAGCACAAAAGCTAAATATGAAAATCAGTGACCTAGAAAATAGGCCAAGTAGGAACAATGTAAGACTCGGGGCATGCTTGAATCTGGTAACACAAACAAGTTGGGGAAAGATACACTTCCCATTTGTAGATATGCAGTAGAAGATTAAATGATATAATATGCTTAGTCCTTAAACCACATTATTCACCCTTAACAGTTTCTAGAGATATTCTTATGTGGATGCAGTTTTGCAGACAAAGCAGACTCTCTCATAACATGCTTAAGGCATACAAATAATAGATCAATTATACATTAGCATATATTATTTAACTAAAACTAGCCTTTAACTATTAAATGCAGAAATGTTCATACTGCAATCTTCGATCTTTGTCAAAATGGATATTGAAATGTATGCTCAACCAAGTTGGTCATTAACAAAACGGGTTTGTTCCCTGATTCAGTTTCATCCCTACATTTTTGGCTGAAGTTTGCACATAGATATTTCTTTGTAAATTCTGCACATCTGCACTGAAAGTAAAGAAGCCTAACTCCATTGCTTAGAAAGGAAGTTGAGCCTAGAGAGAAAAACAGCGGTAAAGTCTATCCCCACTAATAACGTCATTAAAAATGATGCAATGCTGACAATACCACTTAAGTCTCCTATTATTTCTCATATGCAGTCACAGTTAACTCTACTCACCTGCTGCTAACTTAACTATGAAGGTATTTTTAATGATGTTGAGTTAGAAAAATAAATGTTTGTTTTGGGGTAAACTTTCATTACCAATTAATTTGTTCAAGCTTGAATTTCCCGTTAAAAAAAAAAAATAGACCTAGTTTTAAAAATCCCTCACAGACAATGTTAATAACTTTACAACACAGCAACATCAAAAACAAAGAGAAAGAATAGCAGAATAGCTCTGCTGATGTAATATATATATATATATATATATATATATATATATATATATATATATACACACACACATATATACACTAACTCTATACACTCGTCTCTGCTTATATTTATCGCCAACACAGTGCTAAACTCTAATACACATTGGTAAACATCCTGAATGCTAACATAGTAATCAAAACTTGGAGTGGGTTTGCACCATATGATGACTATAATGATTTAACGCCAATAAAAACAGTGTTTCAATTAAACACACACAAATGTCAATTTACTTCATGAAAAATATTTCATAAAACTACCCCTTATTCTGCTCCAATCTGTCAAAATCTGCAGTCAACGTCCTTCTTATGTATTGAAACTAATGTATTTTAAACTGGAGTGATGTGGAGATAAGTTTATACCGTTAATTTAATGACATCATTTGATGGAACTTTTATTATACCATTAAATGAACAGCAAAATGCCTCTTTTATATTCATTGTTTACCCTCAAAATATCATTACTGATGATGGTGTAGGGTATATAAATTAATATACATAATATACTGTATAATGTTATATAGTAAAAAAGGTATCGCCAAGTATTGCAATACACATTTTTTTGCATGTGTGGACCAACACGATCACTCTATATTAACTTCTATATACATAAATACTTAATGTGCATCTGAAAAAATAAAATTACATTATTAAGTTGCAAATGTAAAAAATGTGCATACTGCTAATTCCTTGTTTAAATATTGTGAAGGAGTAGTATTTGAAGGTAGGTATTTTGCCCCAATTATAAAAACCTACTACTGGAGTTCAATTCAGGTGTTGCCATTGACCCCCAGGTGCAGGCTAGAGTCTAATTTAAAGAGGCGGCTGGGAGCCGGTGTGGTGGTAAAGGGAGAATTTGGAAGCTGAGAGCTGTGTTGGTGGCTGATACTGTCAAATCGTTAGGAGAAAAGTCAGGATCTCTGGAAAATTTCCTGCCCTAAGAAAGTGTTTGCACTACAAACTGAACCCAGGAAAGGGGAAGATATTCTGTTACTTATCCAGAGCTGTAAATGTGACAGTGCAAACAGAGAGATTTTGTTTGGCTGTTTGTTTTGTGACTAGGGATTTAAGTTCTGAATGTTTTGTTTAAACTGACTTTACTTTGCCAAGAATGGCTTTGTTTTAAGTTAATAGTGTTTATACACACTATTAACTTAAAACAACATAAAAAAGAAACTTCTAAATGTGCATAGCTATTTGCATATAATACAATGGCTTATAAACAAAACCAAGTAACGTCTCAAAGTTTTATACAGTCCTAATGCAACTGCAATGATTTTATATAACTTGACCATGGAGTTCTGTCTAATCTGACCATACCGGTGGATCTTAGTAAATAAATTCATATATATATATATGTATATATATATGGGAATCACTCAAATGCTTTAGCAGTCTTTCGTGATTAACATACCACAAACAATGAGATTCTTATGCATTCAGCTTGTATTTCCAAAAATGAACCTAAACACAGCCTTTCTTTGCAAAAATAAAAAAACAACTGAACACCATTTTCAGAGTAAATAGTCCTTCCTTTGAAAAACAGTGGGTAACTGCAACTCATACAGTTCTAATTTAGAAAACAAAGTATTCCTTCCCTTCTCCTGGGCTCTCTCTTTAGGGTCTCAAAGTGCTGTACAGCCTCAGTCATATAACAGTGTCTTTCTCCACAGGTCCCTGTTTTCTCTCACAGAACCAACCACAGAAAACAGATTCCTTTTTTAGCAACATTAACCACTGGTTCTACTATCTGTCTTTTAACTAGGCTCTAGCCTGCAGCTGGTGTGATTTATAAAACCTTGAACGGATCTCCAGTAGTATGTTCACATTATTGGGGCAAAATATCTCCCCTCAAACATAACACCCTCACATTATGTATATATTGTACAATTTTAATGTATCTCTCTGTTCAAAACATCTACAAATGTTATATTTAACCCACATTTTTTATATATTGCATGTTCAGTTAAGTTTGTTTAGGACAGAAATTTCTACTAAATTACAGTAACCCCTATGAGTTAAAGTTTCACTATTATCTCTTAATAAATTTGCATAAAATACTGGTTTCTGCTGAGTTATCCATGCATGTAATTAAGGTTATTTACAATAATTGCATACATTTTAGCAAACATTTTATTAATTATTAAAACACTTCAATTTCACATTTTATCATCAACTGCTTCAATTACAATTTTCAGTGCACCTGCAGTTGATTGAAAACGCAGGATGCAAAATCCAATTGGATGCAAGCAAAGAGACCCTGCCGGGTCAAAATGGCTGGACTTACTGGTTCTAAATTAATTTTTGCTAAAAGAGTTTGCAATAAGATTGTATAAACAAATGATGAACATTAATCATTTTTGCATTGTACTAAAGATCTTATGACTATCCGAGTTATTTTTTTCAATCTCTGGCTTAGTGTTCCTTTAAAGTCTCTAAAGAAAACACAGCCTGCTTAGGTAAAAAAAACAGTTGATGATGATACTTAAATACTTTAAAATGTATCATTCTCAAAACTATAAAAGATTTGCTTAGTATTCAATGATTGATATAGGTTTCCTGAAATATTATTTACTATGCTATTAAATATATTAAAGAGAAAAGGTAATAAAAACCACTGCTGTTTCCTATATTACAGGTAGCATTTTATACAGGTGACCAAATAGGTAAAATAGTTTAGCCAGTTTCATGATTTCAATCTCATTTCCAATGTTTTAAAACTAATAGCAACAATCAAATTCTATCAATACAGACACATGTGACCGCTACATTTTTCTAGATTGATATATGCAACCCATTAAGACTCTAGCATTTGGAGTGCTTCTATGAAAAATGATTGCTTAGTTATTATAACATTTGGAGAAATCTATCAAGCTTGTGTTACTGTAAAAAAAAAATATGCAAAGCAAAAGTGCAAAAAGAGTTAACTGCCTACATGGGAGTGTGATTTATAAAGCTAATGTAAATGCATGTAACATATTCCTGACATTTGAAAAGGGTGAAATTTATCAATGAGCTATATGGCCAACCTTTACATTTCCTAGTATATATAAGTAATTTAGAAATTATAAACATGGAACTATAGGAATAATTCATTCTGGGTGACTATGAAATTAGCTTTTTCAGAGGCTGCATTCCATTTTCCAGCAGATTTACTTATTTTCTATAATGGAATATTTTGTAATGGTTTAGTAGTGATATTGGCAAGGCATTCATTTAATTGTGTTGATAATGTAACTAGTCTCATGTTACATTTGAAAACACTTTAGCATGTGGGATATTTCAAATCCTAGTTTTCATTCATTTACTTCTAATTAGCTTTAATGATTATACAGTATGAAATAACTGTTTTCTAGAACATCTTAATGACTACTATACAGGGAGATCATTTGTTTAAAAAATTACTAATAATAAATTATATTTAAAAAAACGCAATAGTATTTTAAAATGCATTGAAAAAAGTAAGCTCAGATATATTTAACACCAACTTGACTCGTGCGAAATTTATAAAGCTCAGTAAAGTCTATTTCAATCTTCTCGAGTTTTATCAATGTAAAAAAAAAGGCACCTGATTGAAAAATATTGATCGATACTTTTCGGTCGATTTTTACCGATCAAAACTTTTCGATCCAGTTTTTTTATTGGATTTTTCAATAGAAAGGTATCCATACTTTACATTAGTAGTATGGCTACCTTTCCATCAAAAAATCCAATCGATTGGTAAAATCAATCGAAAAGTATCAATCGATAAAAAAGGCACCTTTTATACATTGATAAAACTTAAGAATTTCGAAATTGACTTTCTTGAGCTTTATAAATTTTGCCCTAATTAGAGAGATTTAGGCTTATTCGAGTTTATCCCCTGTAAATCTCGGCTGTTTGATTGGTAAAAATTGATTGATATTTTTCGATCAATTTTTACTCATCGAAACATCTCAATCAAGTTTTTCTGTTGGATTTTTTAGCCATACTTTACATTAATACTTTGGCTACTTTTCCATTGAAAAATCCATTTGAAAAATTTGATCAAAACGTTTTGTTCGGTAAAAGTATCTCTATATAAAGAAATAACAACACACGTGTGCTAGATCACTTTGTATTGGTCTGGTCACTCCACTGAAGACATGAGATATTGAGATATATTGTGAGCTCTATAGGTCAGGGATCTCAATCCTCTTGTTTCAAACAATGAAGGTGTAGGGGGTTATGAAGTGTGAATTTTTGCAGAAATTTACTTGACAACCCATGATTCTCTGTAACAACACTTTGATATTAATCACACATTAAATTGTGACTGTGAAAGTGGAACTGTGTGATTTCACCAGTTTGAATTCACAAGATGAAAATAGCAAATTAGAAAGCTTATGGTAGGGTTCCTTCAATTATTCCTGGCGACATTAAGCACAAATGTTTTAGGCAACAATGGTGTCACCTCACGACAATACTAATATTCATAACAAATTCCCTATAATACACTAAAATACCTATTTTACAAAATATGCATAGAAAGTACTTCATGACAATTAGTGACATTGCCATGACAATATGTAGTTTAGTGAATTAGCTAAATTGATTTTGTGATATTATAGGCATCATTTTGGCAGTCAATTTTACTCTTTACAAAATCAGATGCTTAGAGTGATACAGTATATCTTTACTATTATGGGGCTTATTCATAAACATCCAACCAGTCACCTATAGGTCTGAGTTTGTGTCCATTTGCTGATTCTCCAGATTACTGTGCTTATCTCCCACAGACTGCAACACTGATGCCATAATTTCAAAACATACTGCTAATTCAATATTGCTCCTGTCAATGCTGTCAATAATGTCCTACAATCTTCCTCATAACCCCTTTGTTCTGACCCAGTGCCCTGTCTTGTGAAAACTCTCACTCACTTTTTCTCTTTTGTAAACCTGAGTTAATATCTCACATTTGTTAATATCTCACTATATTTGTTATAGCAGCAATCATCCATTTTTGTATAAAAAAAATATTGTATAACGTTCAGATGTTTTAAGCCAAGTATTTCTATATATCTGACATCCATCCAGAAGTGACATCTACAACTGTAGAATTCTGCTAAATAATGAACAGTATTGCAAAGCACACCATAACACTGTCATCTCATTAAAACCAACATACAACTATCTGTTCTAATAGATGTTAGCTTTTAGAGGCTGTTTTCCATAAAGGACAACCAAAGGCAAAACTTACATAACCCTTTTGATATAAACTTGATGCCCCCATTCATTTGACAATAAATATAAACCAAATTCCTTTGAATTTGCTTCTCTTCTCCTCATTGCTTTATTAGGATAAGATGTCTGCACAGAACCACTATTAAGAACTTATGTATGTGCAGAAGTACTGCCAGACTTCTCATTGCAATTCTGTGCATGCATTCACTACCAGTGCCATATTGGATACAAAAGGAGTTGAAAAGGAACAATTCCAGGTGAATGTCAGCAACAGTAAACTAAACACTTGAAATTAGATATGGGGCTTATACTGTATGAAATGAAGCTGCTGGTTAATTCTTTAATAGCTTTACTTTTTATATTTGTTTTAGAGTGATGTACAGCACTGAATAACTAACTTCTCAGAATTTGTAATGTGCTGAAATTGACGTTATTTTTACTTTCTCATTTTCACATCTTTCTACTACACTGTGTGATGGTTTGTATTTATTGTTAATATTGGTGTAAGTGATAATGTTTCACACGGGGCATATTTTCTAAAGTCGATATCCTCTATAATGCTAATATCGATAGATATCGCCATAGATTTAGCGATATTGGAGGATATCGCCATAGCCCATGTATTATTATGCGACAGTAGCGCTGCTAGGGTGTTATATGCATTTATCCCTGTGATATAAATATCTGTAGAAGCAGAGGTACCGGTGGCATCTATGGGGATGGATAAAGGTATCAATATCAATATCCATGTGTATATCAATATAGATAAATTACACTTAAAACATAACTCCAGACTACAAACACACTTTGCCCCTTTGAAAGTAATGGATAATGCCACCCAGAAAGTGGCGATATATTAAGCAACAGAAATAGCCAAAAAAAAACACACACTTATCTTAGCAAATAATGCAGAGCAGCATTAAATCTGGCGACATCGATATCAATATCGCCAAAAACCCATACCAGCAATACACAGAGATAACCATTGCAGTAATGCCTTTGGGTGCTTTAATAAATGGAAGATAATATCGATATCGCTAAATCCAGCACTAACCAAATTAGTTTTTATAGGGATAACCATTTAAACTTTAGTAAATGTGCCCCAATGAGATGTGTGTGGAAATCTCATCAATTACCAAAAAGCTCTGTATAGACAAACGAAATGTTAAACCATGCCTCGGACATATTTGTTCAGCCATGAAGCAACAATTGCAATGTATCATAACAAACTGTATATTTTTTTTATTAAGTCTGCTCAATTTCTTACTACAATAATGGTTACCAGGGATGGTGTGATATAATTAGCTGTATAACAGATGAGAAACCCATCTGCAACATTTTAATAGTTTGGTTATGCTTAATGATTCATAGTAACATTTTTTTCTCTTCACATGCTTCCCCCACTGAGTTTTCTTTTCTCTCTACCTCCCCTTCCTCTCATAACATATTCCAGTTATTCATTCACATTCATAGATGTAAAACATTTCCGTTAAGCATAATAATCCACTTATGACTAGACATGGGCACTTCTCCAGATTATCTTGTAATGTGATTGCTCTATTAGGAAATGTAGCAACCAGTGACAACACAAATAGTAGTATTTTTTTTTTTATATATTCTGATTAAAATATCATTTGAATCTAATTGATGCAGCATGTAGAGTAGTCAACATTTCTAATATTAAAGGGATACTAAACCAAGGACAACATATTTTTTTATCATACGGCTCCCTGTGCACATTTAAAAATAACTTAATTTTGCACTCATGTGAATAAGGGTTCACAAAATATGCACCGCTGAGAACCTCACTTTATTTTTGAAGTAGGAACTGCTATAACTCTGGTTTGTGCTCTTCCCTGGTGTCTTCAGGTGTCCTGGGTAGAGAAAACATTGTATCTTTTCATAGGATATATTCACAGCACCTGCTGAAAGTGGAACAGTTTGCATTTATTCCACTGTGAAGGTTGCAACTATGTATCTTGAAATGTTACAAGAACTGTGCGCTGGGTGGTACTCAAGGAATAATAGTTAAATAAAATCACAGCATTGCAGAAGGAAAAAAGGTTGTTTTTGGATAAATAATAAAGTATAAGTAAATAGCTCTATTATTTGCTTACTCATAGATTATTAAATGCTGAAATAGAATATGTTTTTATTTCATATACAGATGGTGGCTAGTGTTGTTCGATGATATCGAGAAAAGTTGAAATTGGCACAATTATTACAATTATCAGGTGTTCTCGATGATTCGATAATTTTACTAAAAAATCGTAACGATAATCCTCATCACTTGATAATCGTTATTACATATACATATTACATTGGTGCCCTTTTTGGCATTTCCTTCAAATTTGGCGGCCAACAAATCAGGGCAGAGCACAACAGGGGTGGGGGGTGTGGGTGAACAATGTCACCACTGGGCTGTGTATGGATCTCATTGGCTGCTGAAATCACATAGTAACATAGTAACATAGTTTATAAGGCTGAAAAAAGACAAAAGTCCATCCAGTTC
>WMED01010422.1:3640-15778 GCA_019650415.1 Pipa parva | reverse complement strand
AACGTTTCTGTATTTGTTTTATAGCGATCTGCAGATTGCTGCTTTAAACGTTTCTGTATTCGTTTTATAGCGATCTGCAGGTTGCTGCTTTAAACGTTTCTGTATTTGTTTTTTTCCCCTCCCTGGGATCTGAAACCCAGTTAACTGCTCACAAGCAGTGAAGCATGCTTCATAAATAACTGCAGAGAAAGAAAAAACCCCAAAGGGAATTGATTTTAGCACATGTGCAACATCCAGCCTTTGTGGCACCTATCAGTCTGACTTGTAAAACCCTGCCTGGGCATTATCCTTGCAACCCTGTCTCACTGTGTCTGCCATTAGTCAACTATAAAGGTTCAGTGTTAACGTGATTCCCTGCTTCCTGTTAGTATAAAGAACCAGGTTCAAAGGAGATTGTGTTTTCTCCCATATGTGCTCAATCACACAGCATCTGCTTTAAATACTTTTTTAAAGGACTTACTTTTTGCAGTTTCCTGGCAAGGTGTTAATTTTACACACACACACACACACACACACACAGAGCAAGATAGATACGCATTGTCCAAGTATACAAAGTGGCTGGGGGTATCTGTGTTGGGAGTCACAGTCTTGTCTTCTGCGTAGGGTGGGGGTGAATGCATTTCTGCTTCCAACAATCTTGGGAAATTTCACAGAAATTAGATTCTTTGGGGAAAACGTTGCTCAATTTTTACTTTTCAAATGCGGAATCCTTCCTATTTCCCAACATATTTTTCATAAGTGGGACGTGCTGCGATGTCATAAGTTATTAACTGATTTATTGCAACGGGCGTTCAAGGCAGCAGATGAGGCTCATTTAAAGGGAAACGGTATTGAAATGTATTCGGCAGAAATAGTAGTATGTAGACATAGGGCATCATATTTATCAATTAAATGTTAAAAAAATATTGCTTATATTGAGCATTGAACAACTTTCCCCCTTAGTCTAGGGCCGCACTGGGTGTTTTATAGATGAGCTGGAAAAATAGTGTACATTGTTTCCTGTGGGATAATCCACACAGGCTATTTTGTTTTGCACCATAGACAATAATGAGCCTTATTAAAAACAGCTCAGCTACAAAACAGCCAGAGTGTGAGCCTGGCGAAGGAAAGCATTAAGCATATTCATGACTAGATGTGACTAGCAATCATATCAAGTGGATGTCATTTTGATAGCCCCAACATATTCTACAGCACTTTAGAAAAATATTGAACTATTTACACGTCTGCTGTAGTGGAGCTTACAATCTAATTTCTCTGCCACATATATACAAAAAAAAAAAAAGCAATTAATCAAAAACCTGTTGCCCTACCAGTAGGGGGCATACAGTTTGGCTCTGAGCACTCTTTTGCTTCCCTTGCCTCTATTATATGTACACCCCTATGGTCTCATATGGGGCCTTTATAAAACGCATAGGGGTAAATGGAGATGTGAATGGAAATAATCCCTTTAACACCACCCCCCACCCTGCTCACAAAAGGGGTAGAGGAAAGGGGGGAGGGTGCAATTAAAACATCTTTAGTTGTTAAAAGAGTCTTAAAGGATGAGTAACACCAATAAATAAAAATTCCCGTTTAGATTAGCATAGTAGTAATTCAAATACTGCAAATAATAAATGTTCTCTTTGAAGTTAAATTCATGAATTTTATTGCTTTCTGTCTCTTTTTATCTTTACTGATAGCTGCCATGTTGTTAAACAGACCTTGCCCAGTCCCATTGTTTTCTATGGCACTTTACAGGAAGTTAGACTAAAGACTGTTTTTTGGTTTTTTTTTTTAAAGATAAATAGGTAAATATCTTACTTTATAGACACAATTTAGAATTTTTGGAAGCACAAACCTGATTATATAGTAACTATAAACGCATTTGAGGCGGTTTCAATTTTTGGTGTTACCGTTCTTTTAAATGTTACAGGGCTTTTGGGAATCCTTGAAGTAATTTTGCCTGGAAACCAAGTTAACATCAAACAGTGATTTATAGAAAGTGCTCATTCAAAATACGAATCTGAAGTATTACTGATTTAATATCATGAAATATATTCCCTTGTTCCTCATCCGCTCATTGCATGTTCAGCCAACGCAGTCAGTGTTAACCCTCCCCCTGAGTCTGAATCTCCAGTGCGATAAGGACATGGGGATGGATTAGAGTAATGGAAACGCTTGCTGGAAAATGTGATACCAGTGTAATTCGAGCGTAAGTGACTTTAAAAAACAAAAGATATAGAATGAGAAAAAGAGTGTTTTGCTACAATGTATTCATTCATTACAAACCAAATATGCAATTCATATACTCTGATTTATATTATTGCGTTATTACATAGACCATTGATGCCCGACCTTTTTCGGCCTGGAGGGGACATATAGATTTGCGACACGCGTGTCACAGGCCGCTTCAAAGCCGCGATTTAGACATTTTTTAAAGTAAAATTTGAAAGTAAAATAGTAAAGTCGAGACCGCGATAATATTCTCATTATAAAGACGCGAATGTGACAGTAACAGTCTATTGTGACTATCTTTAGCTTGCAAATTGACGCTTATATGCAACAATTTTGAATTTGGGCCGCGGGCCTGATAGCACCGCGTCGCAGGCCGAATATAGCTCCCGGGCTGTAGGTTGGGCATCACTGATTTAGAACATATGTTTGTCTGCTCTGAGGCGACCATTTAGATTGACCACAGGTCTTCATCAGTCCATCTTTGAGGTCATCAGACCACCTTAGTATTCCCTACCTCCGCTGTGATATGATTGTTCTATTCCTATACTCAACAGTGGCGTCATAAGATATGGCTACCATCACGCATGATCCCGTTATTCGACTTGTTATTCATTTAGAAATTTGTGTTGTTCTGTGGTCTGGACAATTAATATAACATTAACACCAAAAAAATTAAAATGCCTCAAATGCATCTATTGTTACTATGTATATTCAATGTATGTGCTTCCAAAAATTCTAAATTGTGTATAGAAACTATGAAATTTAGCTTTGAAAATCTGGCTGTAGGGCACACATCCTGTATGAGCTTTATGTAAATCACCATAGAAAACAACGGGACTGCATGAGGTCCGTTTAACGACATGGCTTTTACCAGTAAAGGTCAGAACAGACAGAAAGCAATACAATTCATTAATCTAACACCAAAGATAACATTTTTACAAGTGCTGTAAGTGCCAATCCAATCCAAATGGAATTTTTTTTTTTTTTTTGGTGTTATTGGTCCAAACAATGCTGGTCTCCATTCAAAATAAATTTATAACCACCCAACTACTTCTAGGCTTAATGTAATTAATGTGTAGTCCACAGTATCCCTAAAGCCACCTGCACCTGTATGGAAAAGCAGCTACCAGAACTGTAGGGATCTGTCGATATGATTTATGTCTTCTTATAACTAGACTTTCAGAAATGGGGGGGGGTAAGCCTTGATTTAAAACAATTAAAAAAAAAACTCCTTATGCAGAAAAGCTTCAGAAAGTGAGAAATTTGGCTAGTGAAACACGGTTGGCTCAATAGATTGTGGGCCTTATGGTTCAACAGATTTTACTGACAAAAAAAAATGCCTGACTCAAATTTTGTAAACATCTGTTTTTACTTGTTTAATGTGTATTCAGGGATGTTCACATTACGTCAGTAGATGTGATGAATACAGTGATATAACCAGGCATTTCCTTCATCTCCACACTCAGGCCAGCTCATATACCTCTGGGTAAAAATCAGCTGACAGATGCAATTCCACTGAGGGCTATCTCCAGCCTGTGAGGCCTTCATTAACTAACCGACCCCATCACAGAATGTGTGGAGAAACTGTTCCACACCAGTAATCTTTTCATTTGGTTTATCTTTGGTTGTAAAAATAAGTTAGTGTTTAAAACCCCCCCCTCCAAAAAAAAAAAAGTGGGTGCTGCTAAAGTGCCTAAATTTATTTTAAAAAATTATCTAGAAGAGGATGATAACGAGTCACAAAACCCAAAGTAGAGGTTGAAGGTTGGCCATCGTGTGGATTGTGTTGGAGGTGGCACATAAACTCATCAACAGGAGAAGGTGACACTTGGTGGATTTCTACCTTATCAAACAAAAAGTTTAAGTACTGTCTTATTTTTCAGCAAATTTCATTACTGGAAGATCTTCAATAAGCTTAGGTAAAATAAAGTACCACCCTGAATTTAAAGAGAAACCTTTATTTACAGAACCTCAAGATCTCTATAAGAATATTTAAATCCTTTCTCATATTATAGTACAGTTGTTTATTTATAATTCAAGCTATGATCCCTGGTTGGTCAAAATAATGTCATGTGGTGTTAAGTACAGAGGTTCTAAAACTTTATTAAATTAGCAGTAATAAGGAAGTAGATGGAAAAAGAAATTGAGAGGCTACCTAATTTCTGCAGGTGCCCACACACCTCTCATACCAGCTCATATTAATATTGTTACCCTGGTCAATTTCCCCCGGCTTAGGGAATTTCTGTAAAAACTGGGAATGGAGAGAGATTATATAGATCATCCTTATGGTCCACCTTCAAGTTGAATCCCATGTCAACTAATGTATATTAATTGATGACTAATGCTGATTTCTGTTCTGTAGCGGACCTGTTAACCATTTAGCCGTGCTCTCAAATCATTTTTATTAAATCTTACGCTTTGATGTTAGCTGCTTTTACAACTTTTTGTTGTAGAGTTTCTAAAGAGGGCATGGAAAATCTGTCTGGTTTGTGGGCATCATCACCTTCTCAAGATATAAAAACTCTGGATTTTTGAACCTAAAGCTAACAAGATTTGAGGTAATCCCTGTGGGACAAGTTACACAAATAATTAAGTGGATTTGGCCATCCTGCTAAGGTCGCAGACTGAGAATCGGCCAATCTCCACAGAGAAAGTCTCGGAATAATTAATTTTCTGGTTTCCAGGGTTCAATGACTTTAAGATGAAGCAGAGCGAAAAACCAAATAATCTACAAAAGATAAAGACATTTACAAATTGTCCTAGAAGGCCAATGCGCATCTACAACGTACTATAAATAATTTTAGGCAAACAAAACCCTATTCGGTATTTTATTTTAATTAGATTTAAATTAAAATAAAGTGTTTCCATACAAATATGTAGCCTTGGTGCTCACGTAGTTATATTGTAACTCCATCTGTTGTGTAGCATTTAAGGACATGATCCCTGAATTGTAATGCGTTCTGTTCAATCGCTTGACAAATAGTTAATTTTGTGAGATGCGTTTTAATAATATTACTTAGTTATTACAGAATAATAAAGATCAATTTACTGGCAGGGAGAGACACAAATAAATAAACAATGTTTTATTATATAGTGACAACATTTTCTCTGTATATTCAATGGAATTAGCAGAAATGTGTGCTATATTTAGACTCCGGTAAACCCGTCTCTCATACAAATCCCGGGCTGAGATCCAAGTCCCAAGTAAAACTAAAATAAATAAATAAGGCTTGGATCTTTCTGCCTTGGCCAACCTTTAAGAACAATAATACCTTCTCCTATAGTATGGAAGCTCAGATAGATATGAACCACGTTTACAGTTATGGATTACCTTGTCCTCTGTGCTAAAGGGGATCCTGGGAAACAGTTTCACTCTTGGTACTAAACGGATTTGTTTCAGCAGGTTTGAATCTACTTATTTAGTGGCCATCAAATAAATTAATTTCTACAACAAACTGAATGCTTCATATGCTTCTATATGCCGCTAAATAATGCTTTAGTTATGTCTAAAATGACTTCAGTATAACATTAAAATCATCAACCGTGGCTCCAAATAAGTTTTACAAGTCAGTGGGATGCAAGAGTCATAATTCAGTAACAGCAGTTATGATGTATTTTCACTGGCCAATCCAAGCACTTCTGTTTACTGTGTAGTTTTGTCTGTGATTATTTGCAGGAAGGGACATGGACAGTTAGTTGGTTTAACTAAAGCGCCATTGCATTCTTTGCCTACAAGCTCCTGAGATGTAAATCTGGCACTAGTTCTACCACATGGCATCCCTTGTTTGTATGTAATTAGTACTAGATAGCTAGTGAACTCTATGAGAACATGGACAGCAGAAACTAGGGAAGACCAAGAGACGGAGGTAGAACCTAACCAAACTGGTAAAGCATCCATGATGCCCTGGTGTCTGTCCTACTTTCTTCAAATAAGTTATCTAAGTTTACTAATGGAAAAGGTGTTTCAGAGTCTGTAGCTCTTACCTGAAGGTAGGACTGGCATAGATGTGGTTCCTAGGAAAGATAGAGAATGTAATGTGTGTAGCTTCTTCTCTATGTTTAACGCTGCTAGCCAGATTATTGGGAGCCTATATTGACCGCAAACCTTCTTTATTGGTGATTTTCCAGAGTAATTTACAATAGGCAGAAGACATATGCCAATGAGCATGAGTGTTTGAGCACACTCTGGCATTTTGTTTGAAGAGGTCCAATTATTTTTTATAAGGCCAGAGGATATTATTCTGTTCAGTGGCATAACTAGAAGTCAGTAAGTCATCTGCAACAAGTGCTTTGGGGGCCTTTGTTCCCTCAGCTGTTTATCCTACTTTGGGTCTGCAGATACGGCTGCTAACTGTTTCAAAACAACCACTTAATATTATTTATATTGGCTTTAAACATACCTGTGTTACCCCCATGATTTCTAGGGCCTCCTGCAATGGTGGGGCCAGCAAGCTCTATAGTTACGCCCCCCTGAGACTATTATGAAATGACAATGTAATCATAGCAGGACTTTAATTCACAGCAAGAGTCACATCTGTTTAATGTAATATTTAGCCTGGAGAATTTGAAGGCTGATCTCAAAGTCATGGGGTGTTTTAAAGCCACAAAGCTGTCCAGAGTGGAGGGAAACCATTTCCAGGTCTGACAAGTGACTGCCAGGAATACTTACTGAGAGTGGACAGTCAGAAGGGTTGATAAGCTATGATTAAGAGAACAGAGAGTTCTGAAAGAAAAATGAACAGTTTAGCTTGGGAGATAGTAAAAGAACAAGGACACTGCATATGACAAAATATGTAATTTGCAGCCCAAGTTATCCAGCAGTGCTATGGAAGTCTTCAGAATTCATGTCCGTGGGGAGCTAATTCCGTTTGAGAAACTTTCCAGACAGCATGCATTCACTGAGAGAGGAATTAGCTCTGTGAAATAATAAATTGCACTGTATCAGTCTTTAGTCAGTTGTTCTTCCCTTAAAAAAAAGACTCTTCCCAAACCAAATAGAATGGAAAATACTCACCAGCTTTAATACAGATCATATGGATATCTATCTTGAGATAAGGTCAATGTTTGCATTTCATTTCTGCAAAATATTTGCCAAATCTACAGAAAATGTGGTTTCACATGAATCTTCATCAACATAGGAAAACACATAGTTCTTCAATCTCCGTGTAGTCAGTCCAAATAAAACAACAGTTTAACAAGCTGGGTGACTTCCTGTTTGCACAGGAAGTGCTTATCCTTCATTCTAGGCTTTCTAGATCCTCTTACTTTTTATCTACCAATGCTTTCTTCTACTGGCCTCCAGCACCTACAAATTGGTCACTTTTTAGATTTACTACAGTATTTAAAAGGAAATGGTATTTAGTGTGTCAGGTTTAAAAGGCAGCAATGTCTAGCGGGAAATATGGAAAGTGTAAGGTTGCAGAAAGAAATGGAAGGTAGGAAGAAGACTCCAGAAAAGTAAAATAATGTTATACTCAGGGAGAACCAGAAAAAGTAGAAAAGGTGCATTTCCTTGCAAATCCTTACCAGGCCCATGGCAAAAGAGGACCTAGCACCAAGCTGCCCCCACTAACTGCTCTCTAATTAAAGTACACCCTAGTGGCCTCTCCACAAGACTTAAATGTACATGTGAATGCTTTGAGGGAAGAGAAGCTCAGTTATCACTCTGAGGCCCATGGTGGCCAATGTGCAAGGGTGGGCACCAGTACTGGAGTGAGGAGAAGGAGGAAACAGATGATAACAGAGGTGTAGTGTGCGACTATTGGGTAGAACCTAAGGCACGAAATCTAAGACACACCAGGTTTTCACCTAGAGCCCCTACAAGGAGGATAGGGCTTTGCTGCAGTGCTATTCCCAGGTTGCGGCCCCTAGGACTTCTATGCACAGGAGCACTTGATATACACAGGAAGAGATGGTCAGGATGAGTAGCAATGGTCAGTGCAGGTGACAAAGAGTCAGGGTCAGTGGACAAAGCTAAAGGTCTAGGCAGGCAGAATCTAATCTTGAATGAGGTACAGGCCAGAGTCATTCACAGAAAGAAAGAACAGAATATAAACACACCCAAGCACATAAAGAGCTCTATAATCAGGCGCAGGCCTTAGCGTCTGGCTGATTTATATGGGAGCCTGTGCATGAGTGCATCCGCAACACCACGCTGTGACTGCATACGTTTAGGTCACACACTGAAGGGGATTTATGCTCCAACTGCACGTGATGCCCACGACTAGCTGACCCCAGGGAAATTAGCAACAGACGCAAACACCGAGCCATAACAAGAGAGTCCGGAAAGTATGTTTTCTACAAACATTTCCTAACACACTGGTAATCCTTTTGCAGTAAAATTCAAGATTTTTACTAAAAGTTAACATGACATTAACTTATGAATGCTAATGCAGCTTTCAAATACTGAACCAGAAAAACTGCCCTTGCTTGGTAGCCAAGCAGTGAGCCAACTCACATTAGCACTTCCCATCATCTGGTGCCTATAGCCTGAAATACACTGACATTTTCTTTCTCCCCTGAAAAATGTATTCTTACATCTTCTCTATCATTTGTCAAAAACTATCTCTCTTTTTTTTTTTTTTATTCAGTTCCTGCTTTTTATTGTTAGGAGAAGAAAAATAACCTCATCCTTCTCAAGGAGTAAGTGCCAAAAACTGCATGTCACAGTCATAGTTTCCTGGTATTTTCCCAGAAAAATGAATGAAACGACGACACTCTAACGTTCCTCCCTCCGTCACTGTGAGATTTCTCAACCAAATGAAAGTGAAATGAATGAAAGCGGGAATTAATATCGCGACCCTGATTATATAAAATGAGAGAAATCCTACCAAAGTTCTGACACAGGATTAATGATCAAACTGCTGATTTGTTGCGTAGAAGCCTACACTTGGGATAATGCTCCACTTACCCAACTCATTACTCCGCTTAGGGCACAAAAAAAACCCTTGGCCCGGCCCTAATCAAGATTGGTGTTTGCTGGGGTGTGGCAAACTCACACTAAGTTCATGACACCATAACCAGCCACCATGGCTTCTAGACAAAACTCACATTTAATTTACTTAGAGTCAGAAGTAAAGAATGGTGGGAAATAGTTACCTAGACAGATAAAGGTGTGAGGACCACTTAGGACTTCAATGATTAAAACCATAAATAAATCTTGTACGTGTACAAATATTATCCAATTCCTGGGAGAAATTAAGTTGTACAGTCAGTACAATAACAGTAGTCCTAGGCCTACAATTGGACCTAGTTTATATTGCTCCATTTACACAAATATCATTCTGTAACAGCTGATTTCATAGACCTGTACCCAACTACACCCCTATATATACAAACTGTATACAAGGGCAAAGATTTGTTATTTTGGGGAAAGTTAACACCGGTTCCATTGATCCGTTGCTACCAACGTTGATAATCTTCATCTAACCTATTTTAAAGGGATTCATGAATTTTGACAGTATAAATCAGGCGAAGGTTTTATAGCGATAAAACAGCTTTATAAATCAATGAATATGACAATATATTGACGACATTTCGCCACTTTTACTAAGTCTAAAAACGTATTCTCTTTTATAAATATCCGCCTTTATAAAGAGTGCAGTATCTAAATAAAAGTAGTGCCTTTAATGTAGCCTCTACATTCCCTTTAATTTCCTCTATTGCAGCTAACCATTCTTAAACCATCTCCTGCTGAAATGTCTCCAGGACTTTCCTGCCTTCAATCCCATACATGTAATCAGCAGAAACACAAGCCTCTCAGATAAAGACACATTAATCTTGTCTCTACCTTCTGCATCTGTTCGTTACAATCTGTGCACAGACATTGTCTTTTGCCAGGAAGTAAGTAAACAACAGTTTCACGCTGGTCAGGAAACACAATCTCCTACACAAGCACAAAAAGTGACTGTCATTTTTATTGCTATATGTAGTCACTTTCCCCACAACAATACAAAATTGCACATATTTATTCACTTTCCCCACAATTACACAACATTACACATAACAATTAGAAACTTTTAAGGGGGTTATTTACTAAGGTGCGAATTTGACTGTTGAATTTTCAAACAGCGGATTTCCCATAGCAAATCTGCAACCGCAACAATTTCCCCATTGTAAAGTTACAACCGCGACAACATTTTTAGAGTTGTGACTGCGACAATATTCTCATTATAACGACGCGACTGCGACAGTAAAAATCTATTGCGACTGTCTTTAGCTGGCTAATTCTCACCTATACGCAACAATTCGGACTTTAGAGAATAATCCCCTCTGTGTGATTACAGCATCCCTTTAAAGGGGAAGTAAGCCTTTCTGGGAGTATATTTTGCTGTGGCACATCAGACACTTTCTGCCTTGACTGCCTGTGTTTGCAATTAGCACAATGTGCTGCTACACATTGTGTAACATATGTAATTATTGCAGTGAGATCCAACCAGACTCCATCTACTTGACCTTTATCTAAAACTCCTTTTATCCAGTGATGGGCAAGTTGGACATCCCAGTGTAAATATACAGCTGAACACTAATGTCAATAACAAGGTAATGTCTTGGCATTCATCATGACATTGAGGTTCCAGTTGTTTCACATGGCCACCATAGAGGGACCACTTAAAGTGAACTTTCTCTTACTTCATTCATACAAAATCAATTACATATCTTTTCCCAGTGGAGCGAAACAGTGGAAAACGCAGTTTGATTAACTCCATGGAACATTTCCTTGTGACATCACTTCTTGCTATCAACCCTGCTAAGCACCCAAAGAAATATTGTCTCCCACCAAAAACATGCAGATGATCGTGATAGTCCCACGATTAACTCGATTCATTCCCTCTCATCGCTAAAAAGCAGAAATGATCTCGGCCACTTTACACCCTGCGGAGATCATTCATTCTCAAGTCGATGGCGCAGTGTGATGCGTAAGCAGGCTCCTATTTCTGTTAGGAAATGAAAATGATATGTATATATATATTTTTTTTTTCTTTTAGGAACTGGGCAGAGTTTTATCTTGAATTGCTGTTTAAAATGTACGGCTGCTCAACCTTCACTCTACGTTATGAATGTGACAGCTATTTCCTTTCCCAGAGAGGTAGCCAGGGCACTATCAAGAAATCTTAACGTTCATTTGAAGGAAAACATGTTTTTTGAGGACTAAGATCTTGCAACGGGCAAACAATTACTGCTTGCTGACAGCGAAATCACTTCAAGAATTGTTTTCTGAAAGAGAACGGGGAGAGACCGTTATTAGGGACCGTGCTGATCGCTTGTCAAAAATTTGCAGTGGGAAATATGCAGTGTTTATAATCAAAGCTTGCATCCCCATTATCTGCCCATAATATAACAAGGACCTAATCTGGATTTACTTAACAAAGTAAATCTCTACTGACTGTTTACAGAGCCAAGCACCTACTTACAAAAGTGACCAGCAGCAAGTTAGTTAAAAGACAAGCAACCAGCTGCAAAGTCAATGATCAGCAAAACAAGCAAGTTTAAAAAGCCAAGTGTCTAGTGATAAAGCCAAGCAATCAACAACAATAACTACCGCAACATAACAGATTATAAGTACAAATCATACTATACACATCATATATGTTCATGGCCAAAATTACTAAGGTTCTTTATTCATGAAAGTCGATACAGTTAAATGAAGATCCCAATTCATATTCATGTGCCACTTCCCCATCTTTGGGTGAAATTTTGAACTTTTCGATGGAAAAGTAGCCATGCTACTGATGTGAGGTATGGCTGCCTTTTCCCATCACAAAAATTCCAAAAATCGAGATCGAAAAGATCTCGCTGGGTTAACTCGGAAAGACCGAGAGTGAATTTAAAAAAAAATTTAGCCCTTTGTGTACTCAGGAAAAAAAATCAGCGATTATGTGTTAGTGGCAGGGGCGGTCCTGGCCCTATTGGCGCCCTGGGCCT
>WMED01010420.1:0-15779 GCA_019650415.1 Pipa parva | reverse complement strand
AGCCACTCTATAGCTCATTCCAGCAGGCTGTATATCATTCCAATCAACTTTATGTCATTGCCAAGGAAGCTGTATAACTCGTTGCTGAAGGTACAGTTAATAAACCATCTAAAGCAGCGGTTCCCATTGCATCCAACTCACTGGGGTTTTACATGCAACTGGTGAAGCTAGGGGAATGAGTATAGTGAGTTCACTATCTTCCATTGCTTGCACAGAGATTGCTGCTCACACTCATCAGAGACTTCTCTAACGTACATCGGTGGCAGAATAACTCACCTGTAGTCTGCCTTTTCTGTTTGGCGTCAGTGTCCTTCGCTATCGCCACTTTTCCTTAGGCAAGATGGTCGCACTGGACGTAATCCTTTGGTGCGCAAAACTCCACGGGCGTCTTTCCATATTGCCGGTGTGCGCAGTTGCGGTTGTGGCATTACGTCGCGGACGCGTTCCAGCCATATCGTCTATCTAATATTGTCTATTCTGACCACTTGTGGACTAACCACCTGGGAGCTGCAACCTGTATATTGTACCACGGTTAAACCCTAACCTCCTTGTGGGGGCTCTAGGTGAAGACCGGGGGTATCTTAGACTCCTGCGCCCTAGGCTCTGTTAGCCATAGTCCCACAGTGGTTCTACACTCCAGCTGCCACCTCCTTCTCTTCTATAGACCAGCTCGAATCCTGATAAATACAGACATGGGAGAAGTGCTTAGTATAGAACAAGTGAAGTAAACTACAAGCATATAACCATGAGGACACATCACTCTAAGGGGGGAATTCAGCAAGCAGCGAAGTGAGCTCCGAAGTGTTCGGCTCACTTAGCAAATGGTATTAAAGGGATTCCCATCTCGGCGAGGCAACTCTTTTGGTCTTGCCGACGAGACGGGAATCTCTTTAATGCGCATGCTGATGTCCACATGCAGGACATCAGCATGTGCATAATACCATTTGCGAAGTGAGCCGAACGCTTCGGAGCTCACTTTGCTGCATGCTGAATTCCCCCCTAAGTGCCAGGTCATGATTGAAACAAGAGGATGAATGCCCTGCCCTATAATGTTTACAACTGGAATGGAAGAGAGATTTATATAAACAGATAGCAGGGTAATAAGTGCAGTAACATAAAGTGCTAAGTCATTAGTCTGTAAGTGCCAATCATAAGCATAAATAGCATGAAACCAGTGTTAGTATTCCAAGAGGCAGGTTTGGTATTGTTAATATTAAGGGACTGTTCTTGATAGAGGTAGAGGAGTATAGAATCCCAGAGACATGGGGACAGAAAGAAAGAAGTGCTTTATTTTTCTTTACCCATGTGACAGAGAAATACATTGCAGTACACATTTTAGTGTTTATATTTTTCTTATATGTTTATGCTTATAATTTCATATGGAAAAAAATGTTGGTACAAATGTTTCTTTTTAGTTAACCTGTTTTAGAGATTAAGGTACTGTTGTTTATCTGCTTTTTCTCCTAGTGAATGATTAAAAAGCATCAGGGAGTTGTGACCTAGGGTAAGAGTTCATTGGATGTAATCCAGGAAGTCATAAGAATATAAGATTTGAGTAACTGACCTGCCACAGTACTAGTAAATTTGTGTCCCATTGCTGATTACTCACTGATGTTTCACACATTAAGATTATGTTGGTGTGGAAGTTGAAGAATGTATATAATCAGCTAGTAGTAACCATAGATGATATCAAGTACTTGGTCAGTGCAGTGGCTCAGTGGTTAGCTGGGTTCAATTCCACCCTAGACTTCATCCACATGGAATTTGTATGTTCTCTCCACACCTTCATGGGTTTCCTCTGGGCACTCCGGTTTTTCCCTATTCTCCGAATAGGGAAACTAGATTGTAAGCTCCATGGGGCAGGGACTGAAGTGAAAGAATTTCTGGAAAGCACTGCGTAATATTATATAAATGAATAAATATATACATACCATGATGGTCTAGGAAATCCTGCTCAGGATTGAATCAAAAAAAATACTGCTCCCTTATTGAATTACCTAGGTTGTGAAGCTGTTTTATATGCATGCTATCCTTTGGGCTGGTTTTGAACTTGTGGCTACACACAGGAAGTTTGTTTAACATAGTAAAATAGTTTATAAGAGTTCAGCCTATTTTCCAACAATGTTGATCCAGAGGAAGGCAAAAAAACCATGAGGAAAGAGCCAATTATCCTCATATTAGGGAAAAAATTCCTTCCTGATTCCAATATGGCAATCAGAATAATTCCCTGGATCAAGATCCCACCTTCAGTTTTTTAGTACCCATAACCTGTAATGTTCTTACACTGAAGGAAAGCATCCAAACCAGTTTTGAACTCTTTAATGGAATCAACCATAACAACTTCTTCAGGCAGAGAGTTCCATAGTTTCACAGTAAAGAACCCCCTTCTATGCTAGTGTAGAAACTTTATTTCCTTTATACGCAGAGGATGCCCCCTTGCTATATTTATAGTTCTTGGTAAAAAATTGATTGTGGGAGAGATCTCTGTACTGACTCCTAATATATTTAAACATGGATATTAGGTTACCCCTTAATCTTCTTTTCTCTAGAGTCTAGATTAACTGCCCAACAATAGCAATCATTAAACAATGTTACTGTTATTCCCACTCCTACTATATCATATTAATAATTGTAGTTCAGCCATTTTATTTGTTAGGCTTCTAGCATTTGTTATCATACAATTTAGCAGTTTTTGGTTATTTTTCATTTCAACCATAACCCCTCCCTCCATTCCACCCCAATTTTATGAATTATACCCAAACCCTTTTTACAGTATCTTGCGTTGTACATTTGTGTAATTATACTCCCACCCATCCCTTGTTTAAACACTCCTCCACCCTTCTAGCCATCCTTTCAACTCAATGAAGCTACACCTTCCCCATTTAGGATTGGCCCATCCCTACTGAAGAGCCTGTAGCCCACAAAAAAGTCGACCCAGTGCTCCAAAAACCCAAACCCCTCCTTCCTACACCAGTTCTTGATCCACATATTTATGTCCCTAATCTCCTGCTGCCTCTCTCTTACAGCTCGTGGAACAGGTAATATTTCCACAAATACCACATTTGAGGTCCTTTTCCTAATTCCTTGAAATCCTTTTTAAGGATTTTAGGGAATGGGTAAACAGGGTTCATCCTGTTTACTTATTACCATGCCTAAAAATATGAGGTCATTTCCCCAAGCTGGTTCCTTTCTCTTCATTGTCTGTTCTGTTGTGCTTTGACCTCTGCTTTGTCATTGACCCTCTGAACCCCATTATCCAGCCTGCCAAGCCTTGGTAACTTGGCATGTCAGGTTTTCACCTCTAGAGCTGTGCAGGTGCCCAACTCAATCCATGTCCAACTATTCTAGAAGAATTTTGACACATGCTTGCAGCAAGAGACAAGCAAGATTCACCTTTATCTAGCAGAGATTTGTTTTAAAGCATTACTGTCTCTTTCAGTTTAACTTCTAAAACAATGCTGACACAATAATATTTCATTAGCATGCTATACACAGGCCTGCTGGTTCAGTGTACTTTTTGTAAATTTTACATTGTATACAAGTAATCAATTAGCTCTTTTCTTCATCCTTGGCACTAACTTATTGCTTCTCACCAGGTTTTGAGACTACATATTATTCTAGAATCTGAGAGAATAAAACATATTAAAGCATAAAATGGAAAATTCTATATCCCTCTAACTCCTTCATTTAAATTCAAAGAAAACCCAATTTTAAAACAAGAAAGACCCAGTTGTTGTTCAGAATCCAATTATTTTCACATGTACACTCAGTAAGAGACCTGGAGCATAGCCTTCAACAATGAAAAGTAAATTGTTGTTCAGTAAAACAATCTTTTACAAATTCAGGTGACATATCACTTAAAGCCTTTAGAAACTTCAAATCAATAAAAACAAATTGGAATTGATAACGTGTAGTCATATTGCAGGAAACCAATTTACATCATCAAAAAGGAAAGAAGTCCCTTTACGCTTGCAGTTTTGTTCACAAAAATAGTGTTCCTGTTTATATCTGATTTGTTACTAATAATTATTCTACTGTAATGTGGAAATTCAGTCTAATTTAAAGTAAACATTCTACACATCACAATATAAACAATATTACAATCGATAGAATTTTTCAAAATGAAAAAAAAAATAAGGTAACTTGAGGTAATTATTTTTTTTTTTTTTAGAAAACAGCCACTCAAATTTGGGGGATATTTATAAAAATCAAAAAGGTTTTCTCCTGGTATATGGACAAACATAATTAAAGAATTAGGTTGGAAATATCGATATCACCAATATCGATATTTATTAAGCCCCTTCTGACCTTTTCTATTGCTTTTTTTTTTATTGCCTCAGATGAGTTTTTGCCTTGAAAAAAGACAGTCAATATCGATTTGCAAAGGAAGGGGAACCACACAGAAGAGTGGGCCGATCTGAATTTTTTATCCATCCTTTATAAATTAGTAGAATCTAAAAGATTCTATCTAGCATTTTAAGGTTAGAAATCACAGAAAGTTACATGTAAATTCTACTGCTGACCATAATATGATTTTTTCCATAAGACATTGTGTTTACCCAAATTGTGTTTAGCTGACAATTAGCTACCCAAAGCCTCATCTTATGACGATACTCCTAAAACACTTGGAGGCACATGTATTATGAAGCTAAACAAATGCTTCCTGCTGTTCTTGTGTTTAACCTGCTTATAATTGTTACATTTACACTTGTTTTTACCCAATTTGTTGTTGCTAATTACCTTTCTGGTGTATTCTGGTGTAGGATGGTTGACATCATTTTATGATTGTTATCATCAGTGGAATCTTACGTTCCTTTTAGCAGGGAAGAGAAATTGACTGTTTTATTAGGACTTTCTGTGATATGAAAATGACTATTTCTAATGCAACTTTTTGAAATGTTTTTGGTGAAAGAAATTAAGAGTTTCAGTGAAACAAACAAACAAACAAAAAAACTGAATAAAAGGATAGTATCATCCCTAAATCTTCCATTTCCAAATAATCCCATTTCATTGATTTATTTTCTGGCACATCTATAAACACTCATGGACTGTACTGTTTATTTGTTTTTTAAATGTACTATTTACTGCAGAGGTGCTTATCTGATGAGCTCACGAGGCGGCACTGATGAAAACAATGGTTTATTTATACAACCAGAGCCTAAGTCAGTTTATGGGACTCTATCTATCTGTTACACCAGCGTCATACTAGCATTTAAATAACTATATTAGCACTGGCAAAAACTTGCCAATACTTGCAACTTTGTGGCCTATTACTTGTCATGGAAAAAGCTAGTGTCCTGAAAAACTAAACAGACTCAAGAAAAACATCTCAAAAGCTTCTTAGTAATCTAAATGCTGCACGCAGCAGCCTGTACAGATGTAACATGAGAAAGAACTAGGATTAGCTAAGATCCTCTGCTCCAAGTGCTTCTTTTTTCTTTCACTGCCATGACTGTTCTACAAAATCGATAAGCCTAAACCTGTCATTTTAACACGTTGACTTGTAGCCAATAAATAGAAAGCACTTTTACAGGCTTCTCGTGTTCCTTTAAAATTGTCAATCTTTAAACATATTCAACTCAAACAGCACTATTGGTCATTTTGAAAAAAACCCAACAGAACTCATTTCAACTTAAATAAACAGTAGTCTTCCTAATGGGTATTAAACAGTAAAGCACACCTGTTATAGTAAAGCTCTTGTGGTGCGCTAAATGCATTCAATTAATGGCAGTTTATGCAAATTTTACTCCTTGCTGCTCATATATATCATTGTGCACAACCTCCTCCTTTGTGACCCTCATTACACTAAGCAGTGATTTGCTCATTTTCATATTAATTGCATGAACTAGTTACGATAATGTTCCCACTGAAATGAGCAAGGCTATGAATCACTGAAGTAGGATAGCTATTTTGTTTGTTTAACCAATCTCATTTGGCTCTTACTGAGAACATACTTCATTTGACTTCCCATAATTGCTTATCATTAGGCACAGCACTCCCGGTGAAATATCTTTATTTATTTAAGTCTCGTTTTTGATTGATGATTAGATTATCCCACTTGGAACTAGTGGAAAACACTTTTTTTATGGAACCCCGATAGCTTTATGATCATATTGTTTAGCAGAGAAAACACTTAATGATGAAAAAAAAAAAAAAGAATAAATTATTTGTCTTAGGATTGTTTTAAAATTCAAAATATTTCTTTTTAAAACAACTGCAATGCTTTATTCATATTTCATCTGCATACCATGCCCCGCCGTACAGAAAACATTGTCACAAAATACTTCCATTTTTAAAGTAATCAATAAACAGAACAGTCATGTATTTGTTTATTCTAAATATGTGTTGTTGTTTTTTTAACTAACTTTATTATTTAAAGGTACTACTGTATGCTTTTGTACAGGTCTCTCATTTCAAATAGTATACTGTTGACCTAGTGCAGGGGTCGGCAATCTACGCAGAGGAGGGAGTCATTTCTCTCCCTCCTCCACCTTTGCAAATTGCTCCCAGAGCCACAAAGGGGGAGGAGCATGTAAGGTCACGATCACATGACCTTTGACGTCCCATCACAAGAGACGTCAAAGGCCAGGGGGCGGGTGGGAGGACAGCTAGCTCGGAGCCGAAACAACGCGGCCAAAGAGCCAAATGCAGCTCGCAAGCTGAGGTTTGCCGACAGCTGACCTAGTATGCAGCGCTGATTTTGTTTACTTTAAATGCCTCAGCCGGTGCTATAAATTTGCTATTCCAAGGTGACTGTAGGTATAAGGTTCCTTTTCTTGCATCTTGATAAGAAAAATATATAATTGTTGATCTGTCTTATTAAGATGCAAGAAAAGGAACCTTATACTTCATGGCTTAAGGATAAAAAATCCTTGTGCAACTACACATAACTCACTATATGCAAAAGAACTTATGTATCTGTACAAGCGAGAGGTTCAGGAACAACCTCATCCATAGACTATATAGAAAAAGAAAATACATAGTAAGAGAACAGCAAACAAGAAAGGTTGACAGTGTGACAGATATTTTTTTCTATGAGCCTTGGTTGGTCAGGAAGTCAGTACACTTGTCTCTTATGAACCTGTACCATTAACTATTTTGAAATTAGGATTGTTGCATCCCCTTGGTTCACATGAACTATATACAGATCAAATACAAACAAACATAAAACAAGGGGTTTGGCAAGTGCTTGTTTGAACTAAGACCTTTTTAGTGATTTCTCTCATCCCTAGTCCCTACTATATAGAATATCCTCACTCTGCCTCATTGCTTGGGCCCCAGGCTACCCATTGTAACAGTCTTGTTGGTATGCTTCTAATGTGCATTATTGCTCCACTGGCTGTCCGCTTGGAAGACTGTTGTTGGGGAGATGCATGAGATACATCTTCACAAAAGAAGATGTACTATTCTTCAATATAACAATACAGTATACTACTTTTATTTTCCTTTGATAGATATCCCACTATAGCACTATATTACCCAAATCAATTAAATGTTACAGAATAATCTATAATGGTTCTCTGCTTGCTCTGCTCTATCACCCTTTTAAAGGCAAAGTCTCTATATTGCACTAAAAGGACATAGCAACAGCCAGTGGTGAAGTTACTTAGTGTGAGGGAATAATTTTATGTTCTTTCATTTCTCTTTTTTAACTTACCTGTAAATTTAGCTGAGCCGTAACGCAAAGAAGTAGATCCTGTTTAATAAAGTAGGTCAGCAATTGAAAATCGAACAGATTCTAAAAAAAATATTTTTTGACTGGTAATTCTTTGCCAACACAGCCTTTTCTATCTCACATTATGAAAGGATGGGGGTGTTATTTGAATTCTGCATAGTGTATGCTATGAATAAACCCAGTGCATTTATTATTTAGAGATATCAGCATCCCTTCAATCCCCTATTCTAGCCTATCATCTGGGTCGAAAGTAAACAATCCTATTTTATTAGATTACGCAATGAACTCTTATGGATATTCTGCAGTATAAAACTCAACACTTCAACAGTAAATATAAGTCAAAGGAAAATGATGAACTACAGTTTTCAGTTATTATACTTCTAGTGTTATTGCTGAGAGTTTTATTTGGAGAATACTGAAAAAATGATTTATTAAAGTCTTAAGCAGCCCATAGCAAACTGAACTTTGTCAAACCTGCTGTTATGACCGGAAGTAATAAACCACTTGGGAGAAGGAGGAAGCAACTGAAACCCGTAAAGGCAAACAGACACTAAGGCGCGGAGTCTAAGGAACCCCCGGTTTTCACCTAGTGCCCCCAAAAGGAGGTTAGGACTTTGCTGCGGAGGGAACCCAGGTCGCAGCCCCTAGGACTGAATACCTAAACAGATCTAATAGGCAGACCTCAGAGATGTCCAGAGCACTCAAGGATACAATTGCTGGCAGGACAAATGTAGGGAGCAAGGAAATAGGTACTTTAATATAGCAGGGAATAACTTAGAACCAGACAGGGATAAGGAGACCTACATAGGAAATCCTATAATCAGGCACTGGCATGTTCTGACAGACTCCCTTATATAGCTAGGGAGCTTGTCAGCTGAAAGCGCCACCTGGATTAAAAAGAGGAGGAGACACGGTGCCGCATGAGACCCAACACTGAAACAGATCGCGCCTGTAAGTAAAGATTCCTCACACCTGCATATTCAGCAACATGTGTATTTCTTTGCAATGTGGCAAATTTATCGCTACTGTACAACAACATGCCAGGTCCAGATCTACTCACAAGAAAAGTAGGACCCGTACTCTAAAGAAGTTCCCTAACAGGTAGAACCCATGGCTATATGAGGATCTTTCCTATCGAAGCTCTTCATGGGTGTATCTTTTTTATTTTTAGCAGAAAAAAGTGGAGGGATGAAGACCTGAAGACCTTCTGGACTGTGTGGATGAAGCAAGAATATGATGACAGTTAATTTAGTTTTCATTAGTAGAAATTTGTTTAGTGAAGAAAGAAATGAATAAGATGGCATTTTCATTAGAAAACCTTGATAAATATGTTCCTATTACTGTTCACTATAAATAAATACATCTAGGGCATTTTTAAGTTTTTGGCTTCACTATTTTTTTAAAGCACCTGAAAGAAACTGAAGCATCACTTTAAGGCTGCGTCCACATAGGTGTTTGCGAGCTTGACGCAGAAAGCATGGAGAATGCAACTAAACACAAACTGATTTAATGCAAGTATGTAGGTATGTGCACAAAGAAATTTTAGCAAGCAACTAAGTATCAACAAGACATAGGGTTGGTTTTGCATAAAAAGAAATGTAAAAAACACTTGTAATGTTGGCATCTATAATACTCTGACAATAATGGGGACCAGAAGTTTGGACAAAATAGTGGCAATGTCCTTCCTTATGACCAATCCTGCCTATTAATAGTAATTTTACATTAATCTTAGAAAGATCTAGTTACAGTGGCATTTTCTCCAGATCCATGGGAATAATGTCACTATTGAGAAATTGACTCGCTATGCTGCAATGTGATGTACTGTATTTGATGGAAGAATATGCCCCTAAAACTTTGTAGGTAAAATAAAGATGTTGAAAACTGAATGCTGCACTATCACCAATTTGCCTGTGTTTATTTGTAGAACTTCCCACAAGTAGGGCTGGAATTACAAGGTACTGTATTTATTCATCATTTACATTCTGACAATCTTAATGAACATCTACTGTATGTAAAATATACCTTATTTCTTAATCCCCAAGCACTAGCTCTGCAGCTCACACATAAGATTACAGTGATTGCTAATGGTACACATTTTTCATGCCCTTATTAGTTTTTAAAAATGCAATCTTCCTTCACCTCTTTTCAAATATTCATCAAGCTGGTCTTCATCACAGTTATCCTCCGCAGGTTAAATAGTAAGACTATTCTTTCCATAGCACTGATGTATTTTAATTTTTTTCTGGTGAGAGCAATGAATTTTTTTATTTTGTTGTGCCAGGTTTCTTTAAGACTAAGCTTATGTACACTCAAATGATCTTTTCTGATAAACATATACTGGAAAATGTATCAACAGGGGTAATATCTATTGTGGTCTAATTACCCATAGCTGCCAATTAATGGTCAATATTCTTGGTCCTTTTTCCACTGGAAACTAACTGCCAATTATATTGGTAATTTTCCCTTGAGCCTATCAGATCCTTAGAGTACAGCAGTGCTAGGACAATCCCTAGGTGGTGATAGCATCATGTGGTCCCTTTAGTAAGAAACCCAAGTGTTCCTTGTCTCTTAAGTAAAGTTAGATCAGGTACTGTTATAGGGTTCAGCACATACACACCAGATAAGTGCCTAATTAGAGCTGCAGAATATGTTCTATAAACTATGTTCTACTGAATACAATGGTTTGCTGATTAATAATGGATGACTGAGATCACAAGGACGAAAAGCAATAAAAACGAGGATTTCAACTTAAAAAAAAAACAATTTTTTACAAGTTCTGTGGCTGTAGAAAAAATCCTCCGTGCCAATACAAATGGATTTTATTTTTATTTTTGTTTTACTGGTCCTTTCATTTTACAATACCATATTAACTAACGCAGAAAAGTAAATATCACTCTAAATTTATCAGTAAAATGTCCTTTATCTTTTAAACTGTGGTTTAAAAAAAAAAGGAAAAATATTTTAGAATCTCATCAAATTACATCTAAATATATATATATCCGAAATCCCCTGATTTCCGAAACACACAGCACAGAATGTCAAGGGCTGTATTACCTAAAGGTATTTTATAGAAGATTTTCAGATCTTATCCAAAGAGATTAAAGACTGCATCCATCTGTTTATTTTTATCACTTTCCTATACTTTCCAAAAACAAAGTAAAGCTGCTTAATGGATTACAATTTCTACAATCTGTATTCCCTCAATGCCTGATTCAGCTTCATTTAATGCACAGAGTACACCCAATGCCTTTAACTCCTCAATGGTAGTTCATTTCTAAAATGATTTTCTTTTTCCTCTGACATTATATGTAACCAAATCCTCTTAGAAGATGTAGGGGAAGTTGTAAATCTAGAGACTTACCTCCCAACTACCACTAGTAGTGTTAGTTTCATATGACAAGTGCAGCCTGATTGCTGAACCTGCATTCTCTTAGTTAGCTCTCTTAGTAGTGTTATTGCCTCCCCATTTAGACAAATAACATCCTCTGAATATGTTATTATATGAAGAGGTAGTTATTACGCCCTCTTTTGGGCTTTGCCTAGAAAGCAGATGTTGGAACATTGAGGTTATTAGTTGACTTAAGTTTGTTTTTAGAAGAGAATTTTAGAGGATTAACAGAGAGAATAGAATGGGTAGCTTCCCTCTGATAAGTGGAATGTGGAGCCAATACTTGCCCAGTGGAAATAGCCATGGATACTTGTCACTTAAATGTTTTTTATAAGAGTATCCACGGTAATATATTTGCTATTTGTTCTCTGTTTGCATGTCATATAGGTATTTATTGCCACCTATATGTCTAACATATCAGGGGAGGCAAACTGTGCTTGTAGTTTGTTTGTTTAGGTAAGGGGACAGATGCTATTAGTTACAATGGCAAATATGTATGTATTTATGTACAGTGATAACTCGGTTCTCGAACATAATTTCGTTCTGGAAGTGCGGTTGAGAACCAAATTTGGTCGAGAACCAAAACAGATTGACTTGTATTGCAGATTGACTTGTATTGCAGATTGACTTGTATTGATGCTGAAAATGCCATTCGGCTGTTCGAGTTCCAAATATTTGTTCGGATTCCAAGACAAAATTTTCTCGAATTTCCTGGTCGAATACCGATTTGGTCGAAAGTCAAGGCGTTCGAGAACCGAGGTATCACTGTATATTTTTATCTATAAAGCACCACTTGGTTACACAGCGCTGTACAATCCAACAATACAGTTATAATACAGACATCGGAAAAGGGCTTAACAAGTGAACAAGTGAAGTAAATTATAAGCATATAATTAAGAAAATACATCATGGCCTGGCACTTAGAGTGATGTATTTTCTTGATTATATGCTTTTAGTTTACCTCACTTGTTCTTTGTTCCGCACTTTACCCTTGTCTGTATTATTACTGGATTGTACAGTGCTGCGTAACCTTGTGGCGCTTTACAATTAAAAATATACATACGTACTTACGTATACATACATACATTGTTTTTTTATCCAAAAAATGATGGACATGAGAAGAGTCAAGATGAATGCTCAAGGGAAGAACTTTGCCATTTTCCTGATCTCTAATACAAAGAGGTATACAGGGCAGTCAACAGAAACAAGTTCATTTCATTGGCTGATGCAGTTATGCTTCTGTAAGAGCCAGGCATCCCTTTTATGGTTTCCCAATTTTTTTGGCCAGCCAGCTCCAAATTTACTTGTGGCTGACTTAAGATGCAATTGAATTTCTGTTTAACAACATCTACTGTACTTGGCTTCCATTTTAACATTTTTGCTTGATAGTACTTTTTACATGTAATATTAAAGTCAATAAATGTCATTGTAAATATAGTTTGGCCTTTATTGGTGTTGTATTCATTACCATGAAATATGTAAGCCTGATTGCAACATCTCATCACCAATAACAATAAAGCATGGGAAATGCCTACAGCTTCCTCTGGCAATGCTACTAACTATAAGTAAATTGGATCTGAGAAACTTGATCAGTGAGGCAAAGAAATTAGTAAAAATATTTCTACTGAACAGAATGTTGGGCATTGTTAATTAGTGATTGATTTATGACCCTGGAGTGAACAAAAGATCTATCTGAATCTTATTTATTTTTGTTTATATGTTAGAACAATATGATGCAACAATGAAACTGTGAATTGTTTATTTATTGTAATATACATGTCATTTCTACCTGGATTTTAAACTAGGACCTGATGCTTATTGCACAGTTGCCTTACCTCTGTACTATATTGGCAGTAGGATTCTGGGTTCACTAATGTTATATTTGATTTTGCAGCAGAGTTGTGCTGAGCTCTTTAGTGCTCATCTGCAAATTGTTGCTCAGGTGCAGGGCCAAGCCAAGGGCTAGGCAGGGTAAGCAGCCGCCTAGGGCGCTGCTGGAGGAGGGCGCTATGTGCTCGCCCCCCTCCTTTTACATGTCCCTACCTACCTCTTCCCTGGCCTGGCTCTGTCTGTTGTACAGCTAAGCACTACAGCATTCCTCTACCAGAGATGTTGGGTAGAGGAACCATGCAGAGATGGTGATGATCTGATTTCAATCCCCTGAGCTCCCAAACAGATTGGCACACAGAGGATAAGAATTAGATTATGAAGCCTCTGCATAGAATCGCTACTAGCCTACTAAGTGGTGCAGCAGAGAGTGGGATTATACAGGTGGGGGGAGGGTTGGTCATCGAGGACTGGGGGAACACATTTTCATTATTCTGCCTAGGCCTTGGCCTGGCTCTGAGGCAATGTATTAAAAAATTACTAGCCCTATTTAAACCCTTAACCAGCAGCTATGCATTGCCTGTGATTGATCTTGCTTGGCTTGTCCAGAAAGCACCTTGACTGTGTTTGTGATTAACCTGCACTACCTTGTGTATCCTGTGCCAAAGCCCTTTACCTGTGTAGCTTTTTTTTATCCTGTCCCTTGCTCTGACTTTCTGGTTCCTGACTTTTGACCTGTTTTCGACTATGCTCCCGACTCCCCGGTTCTGGTTCCATTTTCTCCAATCTGTTATTAACCCGGCTTGTATGACAGCACTTTCCTTCTCACTTCCACAGTGTAACATTTGGCACCCTTGCTCACCCTAATTGGGCCATTGGGAGTCTGGTGCCTCTAAGACCTTGCTTGTAGCACCCGAGTAGTGGAGGGCTCCCCCTGAAGCCAAAGGTAACTGTTATAGGCAGAAAAGCATGCTGAGACTGGATTCCCAGTGGTTTTGGGTAGTCTTAGGTGACATTTATTTCCTAGTTGGATAATACACTATTACCAGCATGACAATGTACATACAACTACTGTAAAATTATTCTTTCCTTTTGTTTCCATTTTACTGCTAAAAATGTTAGTCGGTCCATTAACTTGTGCTTCCCTTACAGCTTTTTCAGTACCAAAAACTGAAATCTAAAAAATAATCTTAGCAGAATTAATTTTGCTGAGGGCAGAGAAACCAAAGGCAGTTTTTTTTTCTATTTCTATAAATAGCGGTAAATCAATTATGTGCATTTATGTGTTATTTGACCTTGAATTGCAATCCCCACTGAATTACAGAGCTTACATAAAGAAACCTTGTGCAAAACTAATTTGTCATCAATGATCAGGACTCCTGAAAGAAGCCATCCTACTTCTGCAAGACTTGTGGCATGTAGAATAGATCCTGGTTGAAGTGCTCTAAATTGTGATACTCAAAATTTATAAAAGTCGAAATCTATTTTTTCAACTTTTTTCTGCTCATTTTCACAGTGAAAATTTCCATTTTTCGCTGCAAAAAAAAGGTTGAAAATGATGTTTTCTACCATTTTCCCCACCAATATTCGGCCATTTTCTTGGCAAAAACGGCTATTTTTTGCAGTGAAAATGGCCTAAGAATGGCCAAAACACAGGTGAAGAGGGGGAAAAAAGTTGAAAACAAAGCGTTTGACTTTTTTGCCCCCCTTTCCACTTTCCATTTTCATGGCAAAAAAAAATGGTCATTTTTTACAGCTAAAAGGGACACAAATTTTGGGGGGGGAGGTTGAAAACGTAATATTCGACCTTTTTGCCCATTTTTGTAGCAAAAATGGAAGTTTTCGCAGCAAAAATGGTGAAAAAGTAAAAAAAAAGTTTTTGATTTTTGTAAATTTCGCCCAAAGTGTGCTTTGCATTAGAAAATATATTATTCAATAAAATGTTGTTTGACTGTGTCATTTACTGTATTTCATATTTTAAAGAAGATCAAATATCCCCTAAACATAACTAATATGCTGAGAGCATTGGGTCTGTCAGCCTAAATCTAGAAAACTGGTACTGGTTTTATGCTTCATAATATAGTTGTCACGGGTTAACTGGAAAGACACAGGGATTACTTCGGGAACTGGGTCGCCTCTTGAGGAGCTATAGCGAACCCAGAGCCCGTTACGCCTCTAGAGGCACTAAGGCATACAAACGTGAAAGGGAACAGGGTCAGGTGGTACACCTTCTAGAAGCACTAAGGTGTACGTGCACAAGTGAACAATCAGGGTCTCGTGGTACACCTTCTAGAAGCGCTAAGGTGTACGTGCACAAGTGAACAATCAGGGTCATGTGGTACACCTTCTAGAAGCACTAAGGTGTACGTGCACAAGTGAACAATCAGGGTCATGTGGTACACCTTCTAGAAGCGCTAAGGTGTACGTGCACAAGTGAACAATCAGGGTCAGGTGGTACACCTTCTGGAAGCACTAAGGTGTACATGCACAAGTGAAAAAACAGAGTCAGGTGGTACACCTTCTGGAAGCACTAAGGTGTACGTGCACAAGTGAACAAACAGAGTCAGGTGGTACACCTTCTGGAAGCACTAAGTTGTACGTGCACAAGTAACAAACAAAGTCAGGAACAGGAACGTGACTTTAATAAAGATGTGTATCCTCTGCGCCACAGTAGGCAATGACACTGGTTAGCCCCGAGGCGCGGAATCTAAGGAGGGCCAGGTCTTCACCCTTAACCCCCGCAAGGGAGTATGGCCTTTGCGGCAGGCACCTCCCAGGTTGCGACCCTCAGGGTAACCCCCTACTGTTAGCAGCTGGTACTCACTTGGAATCCCTGGTGACAACCTGACATAGCCCAACTACGACTGGATCAATAGGAGCAGCTAGCAT
>WMED01010418.1:0-11099 GCA_019650415.1 Pipa parva | reverse complement strand
GGGGGGGGGGGGGTAAAGCACCAATAACCTGTCGGAAGGCATTTATATTTTTCAAGTCTGTATTTTTTTTACAATTCAATACTGGGTTTAGCGAGGAGAGAGGGGATTTCGCAGCGGCTCAGGATCATCTCTGGCTCCACAAGAGAATGTCTGCGACCAGCGTGGATCAGGTAACAGGCCCCCCCCCCCCTCCTCAGTGTACCAGTCAGAGATGTCCCAACCTGCGCTCCCTGCAGCACTTCTTTCCCAGGGCAAGTGTGGGAAGCTGAGGGAGAGTGGATGTAGATATAATAGAGGAGCTGCTGGGAAGCTCTAGCTCAGGAACACTTGGTGGAGCAGCAGTTTAGGACATTTATATACACACCCAGCCCTGGCAGCATTGCTTGATGTGAAGGCAGTATTCATTTGGCTCAGATGTTAGTTTGTTTTTTTTTTTTTTGACTTGGGCATATGCAGGTGTGCAAGTTTGATTTAATTAATTTTACTAATTATGACCTGGTTATAAATAAAGACTAGTAACACCAAAGAAAACTGCTGTTGGAATTAGTGTGAGGGTTATTCCTATGCAGTACTTGTGTGAAAAAAAAAGTTACTTTTTAAGTTGAATTCCTGACTTATGTTTGTGTTTCTTTTTCTGCTAGTTGTTGGCCATATTGAGCCTTCTGGAGCACCTAATGGATAGGTATTTTTCCAAAAGTTCCATAGCAAACTATAGGACTAACAGGGGGTTTGTCTAACTCAAAATAATAAAACTCACAAATTCAAATACAGTTTTATTAGTACTATTGTAGGAATAATTACCATAGTAACATTGTTAAGGCTGAAAATAGACATGTCAAACCAGTCCAGTCTATTTTCCTGTAATGTTAATCCAGAGGAAAGCAAAAAAACAATGTAGCAACAGCCAATTATCCTCCATATTAGGGGAAAAAAATCATTCCAGACTCCAAATATGGCAATCAGAATAAATTCCCTGGATTAAGATCCCACCTTCAGTTGTCTAGTACCCATAAACTACCACACCAATCCAGATGGGATATTTTTCTTTCAGATGTTGGTAGCCCTTTAAATTGTAACACACTTCTTTTTGGATGAACCAGGCAAATCTACACATAGAATATTTTTTTTTTGTTTGCTTTGGCTTTATTGGCAGTGGTGTCACATTTGCATAACTTTACTCTTCACTTTGTAAACTGCCATATAGACTATCAAAGAATACTTGTGCAAATTGTTTATCAAAATGTGAGCCTATAGCTGACATATTTGGAGGTGGTCTGGAATATGATTAAATATATATGCCTAAATTAAAAAAAATATATACTTTTCAGAGGTCAGATTTTCAGACATGTTCCAAGAAGCTTTAATTGCTTAATAGGCTTCCAAATTACAAAAAAATGCATCTTAACTTTCTAATTGTTAACCAGGTACATTAAGTAGTTAAATGTGAATATATCAATGACTCGTTTTTCTAAATGAAATTGATTTTAATACTTACTAATGTAGCTACTTATGTTTCTTCAGAAAGTGATGGGGCATTTAAGTCTGTCTAGGATTTTCACTCCTAAAAACAATACATATCAAATCTGATTCATTCAGATTGTGGATAGCTTAAAAGCAGGTAGAAAAAGATAATTACATACAAAAACTGTTCCTGTTTACCATTATCCCCACCATTACCATATTTTTACCCTCAGTACCATTACATTGCTTGTTCTCCCCTAGAAATAGCCCTACCATGAACAAAATGTTCATTTGTCATTAGGCTCCTTTAACCTTAATGAATAGTCCTTTCTGCAGCACTTTGTTACTAGACTGAGAGTATAGTAAACACTACTCTGCATGTCCTGTTATGTTTTGGGTAATATGTAAGGTTGAATTTACACCTAATTGACTTTGAAATCATGATTTCCAATAACAGCTGCATGAAAAACAAATGTCCTGTACAGTATGAAACTAAAATGGATACCACTCAAAATAAAACATTTAATTCTGTAGCTAGTGGTTTATTTTCTTTAAGGACCACTAACGCCAGAAAAAGGGAAAAAAATAATTTATTTTGGAATAATAGCAGTTATTCCTGCATCTTTGTTTAAAAACAAAAACTTTTAATTTAAATTTCTGGAATGTATTGGTTTGTGTTTTTCCTAATTTATGGTTGTAGCCTTTTTTTTTTTTTTTTTTTTTTTTTTTTTTTTAATCAAACCTAAACTTTGTCTGTTTTTTATGAAACTTTAAAAAAATCTTTAATTGCCCCCCAAAAAACAGTTTAAGGATGACTTTAAATAGCAATGAATGGAATAACACAAAACAATAAAAAGTCAGGAATTAAACTTCAAAGATTAAATTTTTACAAGAACTGCATTATAACGCTCATGTTTATCAAGATAGCAGTTTATATCTTCATGTTTTAAATTGAGGCTACATCTAGCATTTTTTGGCATATTTTCAACATATGGATAAAATGTAAGTCATGATACTCTATGGGTCCCCAATTTGGTTTGCATCATATTTTCACAAATGATAAACTGCAATGGTGCACTTGTACAAATTTTGCTGTAGCTTACTCCTTGCAATAAAATGCAATCTCTATTTTTGTGGTTTTAACCCAGTGCTGTAAAAATGTGAAAAAATACCTTATTGACTTTTTAATCTTGCCAAATTGTGAATAACATTTAATTCCCAACTATATTTTTATTTTACCATGCTTCATTTTTTAAAAATAATTTTGTTTATAATCTTGCAACTAATATTATTTTTGACTACATGAATTTTCTAACAATGTAAAAGATCCCCAAAGTTGTATAATGGGCCAACCATCACTTTATTTTGAGTAAAATGTGTAGTATTTTTGGATCTTGATAAACTGTGCAAAATTACGGTGTATGTTCTACTATTTTATCAAGGCTAGTTAGGTACTAATCCTGTTTTGATGTCATGTACAACTGAGAATGCTAGCTAGGGCCATTGTCAGAAAGTCTGTATGTGGAGTTGCTATGACCAAAAAAAAGCTGCCACGGTGCAGTTAATATGCATTCTGGTATACATTGTGAAACTTTATTATATGCCTCCTTTAACACATTTCATAAAGTAAACATGCATAATATACATGCTGTCATAGGCAAATTCAGAAATCACTAGTCTTCTCCTCCTTCCCATTTGCCCACTACTGTCTGATGGTGTGGCCATTGGCACGTCTGCAAAGCAGCAAGGAGTTCTCTTCAGAAAGTGATAGGGCATCTGTCTTTCTAGGATTCCCACTCCTAAAAACAATACATATCAAACCTGTTTCATTCAGATTGTGGATAGCTTAAAAGCAGGTAGAAAAAGATAATTGCATACAAAAACTGCTCCTGTTTACCATTATCCCCACCATTACCATATTTTTACCCTCAGTACCATTACATTGCTTGTTCTCCCCTAGAAATAGCCCTACCATGACACTTTCTGCCTTTGACACTTATTTTGACTGAATTCAGTTAGAAAGTGGACCTGTCGCCTCAAAACTCAAATACTAAATTATGTTCTACTAATGAAATAAGCATTTTTAAATATATATACCATTTATATAGTTTCTCACTGACCTTTTCCCTGTCAGCCCAACTTTTCTTTCTCAAATCAGTTTGGGAGAGGCTAAATGATATTATAGCTCCTCCAGCCAGATCCCTGAAAGATCGTGATTGAAGGGATCTGATTGGAGGAACTTTAATGCCTGCTATCCTTCTAGCCCAACCCAACTCAAGAATTAAAAGTTGGTCTGACAGGGGAAATGATAAAGATAGATGTTCCAGCACTCCCACAAGTAAAAACATCAAAAGTTTTATTCCATGTTGGTTAAAACAGGATCCAGTTACAAAAAGGTAAAAACAAAAGAAAGATTGGCACCCTCTTATGCATTTCGTGCTGGGCACTTAATCATAGGTGCAGTGCCAAACATTTATAGTTTCACTTACCAGGAAAGCCATGTGGCAAGCCGCTGTGAATGTAAAATGTATAATGATATGATATTGGGATTGAGCAACCACAACCATTATTTTTATTTGACAGGGGAAATGACCATGAGAAACATTATATAAAGGTGTGTGTATGTATATATGTATATACATTTAATTCATTACTAGAACCTCCTTTAGTATTTATTTGAGTTTTGAGGTGACAGGTCCACTTTACAACAGAGGAGACAGCGTTTGCTGAAAAACTTAGATGACCGTTTCCCTTTAAGCAGCCATCACTCTTGCTTAATGCTTAAAACAGTGTTTATTGTTCGCTTTGTTTTTAGAGTGAGATAAGTGCAACAGAAGTCAGTATGGTTTGGGTGTTTTTACAGTCTCAGATCTTGCCTTTCTTTCTACTTTCTAAAGAATTTTCTGTGTATTTAATTTCAGTGACCTTTTTCTTTCTTTTTCCACGTTGTTGCAGAGACCTAAAGGACAGGGAAATAAAGGTATGTTGGTCCTTTCATAACCCCTGAATTCTTTAGAGTTTATCTCCAATTTAGAATTACATTTTTGTCATTTTTTAGCATGCTTTGACTTTGGCAAATTTGCTGATTGCAAAGAGACCCAATTTGCTGATTGCAAAGAGACCCCCACCTGAAAGATAAAAAGTTAAACTCCTTAAGATATTAAGAGTGTGCCTTTTTTTGTGTGATGCTAACAGTGTGCTGGGACCAGTGCACTGCAGAAAGCAGTTTCTTACTATATCCTGCCCATGGAGGAAGGTGGAAACATAAAGCTTAAGACAGTTAAAGAAGAACCAAAGCTGCCTCCACACAAATACTTAATAAAGTATCCCATTTATCTGCCTCCTAAATCTTTGTTTAAAAATCCAGATTAGCTCTCTACTGTCCTGCTAAAGCTCTGCAGACTCACAACATACATTATGAATTCAAATCCAGACCTGGGTTTCTGGCAACATTAAAATAACCTGATTGGATCTTTAACACTGTTTTCCCTGACTGGATATAGCACTACCAGTAAAATTCAAGTGCTTTACATTGTCATGGATCATCTCCCTTTTGTTCATCACCATTGCACAATGCACAAAGGGTGATTGACTTCCTTGTGACTATTCTATCACGTGGAAAAGAACCTTGTTGAGTATACTGTATGAATTAATGTTTTCTCACTTATAAATAGCACTATTCTATAGCGCTACTTGTCCTCTTGCCTATATATTTTATTTCCATTTATCAGTTTAGTTCTTTAAGGCAGGTGATATTTGTGATTGGGTTTTGGGTTATTATCCTTAGGCAGCCTTTAAGCCATTTAGCTGAAACATGGACTGAGGTCAAAACATTGAAGGATCACTAACACCAGAAAAAGAAAATTGTAGTTTGTATTGGCATGACATTGGCTTATTCATATGCATTGTGTGTAAAAAATAGAGGTTGGATTACTGGTGTGTGTGTGTGTGTGTGTGTGTGTGTGTGTGTGTGTTTTTTGTGATCTCATCACTGGTTGCTGACGTCCTTTATAAATTGGGCTTTCTCTTAATATATATTGTTTTATAAGCAATAATTGATAAAGTGGAGGGTTTGTTTATGACTGATAAAAGATGGCTGCAAGTGGAAAACACAAACATAAATCAGGAATTAAAAATCAAAGAACATTTGTCAAGTACATTGTAGGTATAATGGTGATTATAAACCTAATGTTTTTTTTAACCTTTCTGCTGTTTCTAGTACTTTGAGGATTTCCCCTTATATTTTGTGCTATTTATTTGTATGTGAAGATGACAGTAGTTTTGAATAAACAATGCACAGCATAATTAGACCACTTTTGCTTGCACTAAACCAGGGGTCGGCAATCTTCTCCGAGTAGGGAGCCATTTCTCTCCCTCCTCCACCTCTGCCAATTGATCGGGAGCTGCACAGGGGGAGGAGCTTGTGTGATCCTGATCACATGACCTTTGACGTCCCATCACAAGAGACTTCAAGGGGCAGGTGGGAGGGCAGGTCAGTCGGAGCTGTACGCCGCGGCGAAAGAGCCAAATGTGGCTCGTGAGCCGCAGTTTGCCGACCGCTGCACTAAACTGAAAATCAGTCTATGAGTGAAGTCATTCGCTGGCAAGGACTGCAGTACTGATAAGTTCTTTCAAATGATCAATACCTTTGTTCTATGGACTATATGATAAAGTTACTATTTGGCCATTCAGTTTCCACAAAATTCAACACAAGCAAGCTTCATATTGCATGGCTTTTGGTCTGCATGTGTCCAGCTTTTTAATGGTTTTTTTAAAAACCCATAAGCATTTTTCAGATATTAATGATATCCTGACACCATTCATCTCTTGTATATTGAAAAGAGAACTGCTGTTCAAGGTAGATGTTTCTGTTCTAGCAACAGGATATTTCATGTAACTAATTGGCGCAGATTGTGATTCATTGTTAGTAAAACTTTGCTGTAGTAGCCTAAACTAGACAAGGATCTAGGTCAGTTGTTGGTTAGCATAACTATGTTTTCATTTGGCATAATTTAAAGAACTAATGTTCCTAACCATAATTGATATGCAGAAAGTACAGGGTCTGCCAGTCTATATAGTTATATTATGAATCAATAAAGCTATATTCTAAAACCAGTGGTGCTAGTATTTTATGGCCTCCATATTGGATCCTCATTAATATGCTGATGAAACCTGATAAATTCACACATAGGGCCTTATGTTCGAAAGGCCAAATAGTCTCATATAGCTCTGAATTTCCCCCAGGGGAAAGGGAGGGGGGGTGTTGATGGCAGAGCTTTGCTGTGGTGTAAGGTGACATGACCTAGGGGCAAGGTGCCATAGAAATAGATCTATTATTGACTTGTATACATTTAGGGATCTGGTGAGGAAGTCATTGTACTACACTAATGGAACTCTCATCAATTCAAATGACTTTGCATCCTACTTCCACTCGACTGACTATACCACACAATGCACCCGGCAGCATTAGTCGCTGTTCACTTGTTCAACAAGTCTATCCAGTGCTTCATGACTAAGGAGAAGTGTATTCGTGCCTATTTTGGTGATGTAACTCTAATTGTAGTGAAGTGAATTCAGACTTTAGACAATAAAGCCCCTTTTGTTTAACTGGGGAATGTCACACAGTACATTAAACTGAATATTAATGAGGCTTACACTCAATACTGGTTTTCACACATACTCTGAAAGAAGCCAATGCCAAGGACAGCAGCTTTCTCAGCAGGGGGTGGAGCTAAAATGCTAAAAACTCTGCTATGTACTTGTGAAATAATGCATGCATAAATAATAAAGTAGGTGGCTTTGAAGGGATAGATTGTGGGTTGATTGTGTTGCTGGTATGTAGACTTAAGGAGCAAATGTGATACTGGGGGACTTTAACTGTTTAAGTTTTATTTTCGTTATAATTTAGCATTTTTCTGATATAGATATGTTGGTAGACTGCAAGTGGAATTTTCTTAATGGACCAATAACCTTAAAAAGTAATACATTGACATTTCAACTGACATGACTGTTAATGACTTATTAAAATCAGAAACTATTTTCTATTTCATGTATCCCAGATTATGTTTGATTTAGTTTTTTTATTTCATTTTTCTGCCACTAATATCAGAATGATGTAATGTTGCTATTGTCTACTTTTTAGAGAAACCTATACCTAGTGATGCACTATGGTGTGAAATTATACTATTCAGGTTTTAAATGCCTGAAAGAGGATACTTTTTTTTATTTATTTATTTTTTTTTAAATTTTGGAAAGCTTTTTGTGAGCTTAAACTAAGCTTTTGAGTCAGCAGCCAGGAATTTCAGTACAATGGGTTAAAATTAAAGCAAATAAGAAAAAAATGATTTGAGGTAAATGGTGAAATAAGTGTTAGAATTTGCTGTTCCTTTTAAAGTGTTTTTGAACAAAATTTTGGCTAGAATTTTGTTTTCTTATCAACTTCCTGTTTGCAGATATCTTTAATTTGTTGCATGCATTAACACCCATCCTCTGTGGAATCTTCAACTAGCTACTCTGAATATTCTTCACTCCTATAACTTCAACTAAATGACGTGTACATTTTTTTTTTTTTTTTTTATTTCCATATTTTCTATGATTGGTGAAACATTTTCCCTATATATAAATGCATCTCTAACCTTTTCATATTTGACCTTTATTGTAATTTTTAAGATACCCAAAGGGTATTGTGCATCTTATTCTAATTAAGGCTGAGGCTACAATAGCAATTTCATTGCCATGCAGACAAAATGGGGCAATAAATACTAATTTTTTTTTTTATTAGTAATTCTGAAGGAGAGGGTAAGATATTACTGACTAAGGGGTAACTGAAATATAAGACTGATTCCCCAAATGCCAGCTAACATTTGCTGAATAACATGAGGCTCAAAATGTCACTGTACCTTACTAGAGAGCAAATTTTTACCTTCATTACACTTGTTAATAAAGCACACTACTGGTATATCTTGGTACATTAGTGATCTCTGCCTGAGGAAAAGTGGACTTAACACTAATGGTGTGATAGGTCAAAAAGTTAAATCAAAGAACTTTTCATATGATTTATAAACCACAAAAATGATGGGGAGCAAATTTAATCATGATCTTCTTCTGCATATTTAATCTGTTTGATGAATGTAATGTAGTGAATAGAAGCTGTCCCAAGTTTACCTATAGGTTGTTTACTTATATTATGTGCGCACACATATAGGGGTGTGCGAGATATATAGTCTAAGATAATGTCGTAATCGGCGCGTTATCAATATGCAAGCTGTCATTATCAAACTGCTCCATGCCTTTAGAATAGGCTGCGACAGAGACTTCCAGGAGGCGGGCTATCAGAGTGGCCGCACTTTTAATGAGCTCTGTAACAAAGCTGAGACCCAACTATATACATACATAAATAGAGGCCCACGTGTCAGGCCTAACAGCCACTGACACACACAGCATCAAGCAAAAACGCCAGAACCAGACAAACCAAGAATTAACCCAAACACAGATAATCCAATTTTTTTGCTAAATTGAAATCTAAAACTTAACACATTTTTAAATAATGCAAGATATAGTTTATAATCATTATCCACGAAATTACAGAAAATTTTGAGATCATTTTTCAGCAATATCGCACACCCCTAATCTGACTATATTTCTCCTTTTTTACATTTCTGCAATTGAGCAGGCAGTGATATATTTGGTGTACATGTTTGAGGCCCTACCTGCATTTATGCTTGTGAGATTTTTATCTGAAAGAATGACTATTAGCAGCTAGAACATTAAAAAATGCAAAAGTACTAGATAGGGGTGTGCGATATGTATCGTTCACGATAATAATCCCTGGGGATTATCAATATTGCAAGACTGCAATTTTTTTTTTCTTTTTTTGCTTGTTGGTTTTGTTTTTATTTAAATAATACAAAATTTAATTATCGTCAAAATTACAGATAATATCGAGATATCATTTTTCAGCAATATCGCCCACCCCTGCACACATGCATATTATAAATAATAGAATACATCTAACATGCAAAGATTACTTTGAGGTTAGTGTGCCTTTACACACGGTGGGTAGCAGGGTTAGCCTGATGATGACTTGATACTTGGCAGTATGCTTCTCTTTCTGATTGTAGGTGTGACATCCTTTTATGTAAAGTTTTGGTCGCTTGAGGGACATATCTTTTATTAGCGTTGAATGGCCATAGCTCTGCTTTGTCTTATGGAGTTACTGTTCAATAAAGCTCAAGTGCTGCTACCTATTATTTATATTGTCTGTTATTATATCCGCTATGGCTGCTCCTCATTTGAGCTGATGACAGTTTTGAATTGCATTAAATGTAGCGGCTTCTTGATTTCTTACCAGATCACTTAATTTAGCTGCCAATAGTTTGTTGAAGTTTTCATACAACCATTTGTGTTCTTTAATGTTTGATGCTGTTAATATTAAGATTACCAATAAAACATGTCCAAAGACAATTGGCATTGTACATTATTTAACTGTCAGGGAAGAAAACCTGTGATTGCCATGATTTTTTTTTACAAGCAGTTATTTCTTGGAAAAGTTGCTGAGATAACATTTTCTGAAACATTACTTCTAGTTGTGACCCTAGCCTTAAAATGACACTAAAGACTGTAAATAAAGAGCTGTCTGTTTATTGTCTAGCTGAAAACGTCCAAGAGCTTGTTTTTTCTTTTACTGCTATGACTATTCTGTCAAATCAGTTGGCATAATCCTGACATTTTAACACTTGTACTTAATACAAAGTGGCCAATAAATATTTGTTTACATGCTTTGTCCCTTTAAAGACCTATTTTTTACAGTACTGTGTACAGTATAGACTAGTGGTTCTCAGACTGGAAGGCAAGACTTGTGAGGCACAATGGAAAGTTAGATGAGGCCCAAAAGAGAATGTTATCTAGCTATAAAAATTTGGTAGTGAATTAAATTTTTTATGTAAATGGTGTTATTTTTTTTGTATATACTTTTCTGATTCTATTTAGCAGGATTAGTCATATGTTATAATAGCATGGTAAATGGTCATATGGTACAGTGCTGGCCAAAAGTTTTGACACCCCTGCAATTCTGTCAGATAATACTCAATTTCTTCCAGAAAATGATTGCAATCACAAATGCTTTGGTAATAAAAATCTTCATTTATTTTGCTTGCAATGAAAAAACACAAGAGAATGAAAAAAAAGTCAAATCATTGATCATTTTACACAAAACTCTAAAAATGGGCCAGACAAAAGTATTGGCACCCTCAGCCTAATACTTGGTAGCACAACCTTTAGACAAAATAACTGCAAACAACCGCTTCCGGTGACAATCAGTGAGTTTCTTACAATGCTCTGCTGGAATTTTAGACCATTCTTCTCTGGCAAATTGCTCCAGGTCCCTGAGATTTGAAGGGTGCCTTCTCCAAACTGCCATTTTGAGATCTCTCCATAGGTGTTCTATGGTATTCAGGTCTGGACTCATTGCTGGCCACTTTAGAAGTCACCAGCACCATTTTCTAGTGCTTTTTGAAGTGTGTTTCGGGTCATTGTCCTGCTGGAAGACCCATAACCTCTGAGGGAGAACCAGCTTTCTTACACTGGGCCCTACATTATGCTGCAAAATTTGTTGGTAGTTTTCAGACTTCATAATGCCA
>WMED01010417.1:0-15781 GCA_019650415.1 Pipa parva | reverse complement strand
TTATGGACAAAAACTTACCGCAGCAAGTGAGTAAATCCCTACAATATATATATATATAGAGAGAGAGAGAGAGAGAGAGTAGCAGACTATTACATTACTATTGCAAACTATAGTAATATTGAATTACTGAATTTTGGAATGAATACAAATGCAAATCGGCCCAGGGAAATTCTACAAATATAACCTACCAATACCATCATTCCATCTTACCTACTCAATTGTATTTTTGTTTGACTATTGTGACATGTAATACTCATCATCCTCACCTTATTTTTAAATAAAGCAGTTTACCAAAGCATGTCATCATGACTCTAGATTTGGTTTCTGCTCTCTTATAAAGTTGACTTTCCAATGGAATGAATAAGACTATGCTTTTACTCACAGCAAAATCACTGTTATAGCAGTTATGCAAAAACAATATGATGACATCCATTAGAAATTGGATTAGATTAGAAAATCTGTATATCACACCATACTAAGTTATGTGTTAGCATATATTCAGTTTTGTGAATCTTACATAGTTATGTCCCAGATTAGCATTGATCATGGGAGTGTAGTGTAGACTGTTGCTTTCTCCTATAGATTTCTTTATAAAGCATGCCTCTGTTAACCGTAGCCTAAAAATTGTATAACCCAGACATAAACCTGGATAAAATAGTGAATCATCCAATAACACTTTTGTAAGTATATTAGTCCACTCTTTCCAATCTATCTGTCCTGTCCATTGTCCATTGTCCTTTCTACAAAACTACCATTACTGCTTTTTAACAGTCACATCTTTTAAGGAATAGCTCTTTGTAGGTTTCCATGTGTTGCAGTTCACCTCTTCCCACCTCTCAGAGAGGGAGTACTAATTGCAGTATTAAATAATGTGATTATCAGTGATGGTTTCCGAGAAACAACCAGGCGTCCAAGGAGACACTGCCCAAGTCTACAAAGTAGGGCAGTGATTTTCAACCGGGGTTCCGCAAGGACAAGCCAGGGGTTTTGCGACACACTACATACTGCGTGCAAATAGGTAGATTAACCAGGATACGGTCCCGACCACTATCGGACAGTACCAACGTCAGCGATCAGGACTGCATCCTGGCTAACCTGCCTACCTGCATGCAGTATGTACACTACTACTACATACTGCATGCAGGTAGGCAGGTTAGCTGGGATATGGTCCCGATTGTGGACTTCTGTATTGTCTGACAGTGATCGGGACCATATCCTGGCTAACAGTGATCTGACAGTGATCAGTTTACTCTTACTGCACTGGACGGGTTAGTTTAGGGCAGGCAAAGGTTAACAGTTATTAACGGGTTAATGCCGTTTTCTGAAGCGTGCGAGGAAAAAATTTCTGTAGGGGTTCCGCCAGAAATCTGACAACACCAAAGGGTTCCGCTGAAGAAAAAAGGTTTGAAAAACACGGAAGTACGGTAATTGCGAACAAAAGATAGAAGCCACTGGTGCAATAACTAGTAACCAATCTACTGTATTAACAACATGATGTCCTTTCAATGCTTTTCCTTTTGTGATCTCACAATATAAATTTAAATAGATTAAAGAGATGAAAAAGAAATCATTTAAAGGACATCAGCTCAAATGTACCGAAGCTCAAATGCATAGATAACACACCCTCAAGCAAGAGTTAAAAAAGTAAAGCCTTAAGGGGAATTTTTATTCTTAAATAAACGCTTTGAAATATATTACAGAAGGATTCTTGATGTAAGGTTATTTCAAAAAATAATTTGGAGTCATTCTGAATTCAAATGAAGAACATTATACACAATTAATAGCACATAGATTATAAAAAAAGCATAATTATTCAAGACTGCTAATGAAGGTATGATTGTAATGGTTTAATTCAACGCAAATACAGCAATTAAAATGTCAAAATGTCAAAGTCAAATGATTGATGTTAAATACGCAAGCCTGTCATAAAAATGAGTTCTTTGTGATGAAAAGAAAAATCTGTTTCTTAAAATTGAAGAAAAGTTTACATTATTGTGATATATCTAAGTACAGTAGAACCAGTGATTGTGTTTTGATACAGTAAAAAGTTTAAAGAATAAAAATGATGCAACAATACTTCCAATTTCCACAAGTGTTAAAAGTGGTCCCCTGGGCTCCCTTACATGATAGTGGATGAATCATGCAGTTGATTTTTTTCCTTCATTCAAATGCAGTCTACAGTGGGGAGAGGGATCCTCAGAGGTGCCACTTTGTATGGAAATGAGGGTCATATGATCAAGGATGCAAGTCTAAAACAGAGTTTCTCAGCTGCAGACCTTATACATAACAGTAATTTTTATAGTTATACTTTTAGTAGGCACAGGTGAAGTAATCTGTCAGTTTTTCTCTTATTTCCTCATGGGAGGTCTTCAAGCATAATTTAATTAGGGCACTTGACTCGAATTGAGAGATTCTGGTCTAAAAAATCTCCTTCCCATCCCCCTTTGCAAAGTGCATCAAGGAGAAAAATAGAGTCATGAAGGGCTGAAAGTAAACCTCTAGCCAATAGCAATAACAGTATCTAAAGGGGTATAAAGCATTGCCCTCCTTCCCTCTTCTTATACCACTCTCTTACTATCTCTAATAAAGGAAAAAAGTAATTCTATATCCTAGGATATAGAGATAAGAAAAAGGAAGGAGAATTTTGAGTGAATGACCCTTAGATTGTACCCATTCTGTCAAAACAAAAGTTTACTTATTTATTATTTTTTGTTAAGTAGGACCCTGAGCTATGAACACTTTGGGGGTTATTCATCAAAGTCCGAACAGTCGCGTATATGTCCGTATTCACATTTATTCGTGACTACTCCAACTCTGCTTATTCAGCAATTTCTGTGAAGTGACAAATTCGTGACCAATTCTGATGCTTACTCCAGTAGCAGATTTACGGAGCTGTTCGCATCAATTTGCATGTGCGTGCACAGGTAATTCAGCTATTCAGCATGCGACGGAGTCTGTCAAAGGGGCGGATTCTGCAGTGCGTACTGCTCCAAATTCACCTGTTTGCCTTTGCGAATTGAGAGGTTTGATGACAGGGCTCTAGTGTTGCGTAAGGTGACTATTCATTCAAAACTAACAATGGCAACTGTGACTAAATTAGTCTACTACTAAACATGAACTAGGCACAAGGTGACCTATAAAAATAAGTATATTTCACTTATATACAGTTAGTGGGATATGATGAGACTGGCGTCACTGCCCTTCACTAGAGGAATTCTCCTCACTCCGCATGACTCCTCAGTCCACTATTGTGCAACTGACTAAGCATGTGATGGCATCCAACGCTGACCACTGCTTCATTAATAAGGATAAGTGAATTTGAGACTTCCTAGTTGTATTGACGCAAACAGATGCAGAGATGCTATGCAAGGCGAATTCGGACTTTGAAAAATAACACCAACATTTGTGTTATTTAATGAATAGTTGACCATGACCCATCCCCATGGCCACTGCTACTAAAAAATAATAAATAGAATGACAAATAATGTAAAACCACTTCTTGCTTGACCCATCTATGTGCCACTGAATGCCATAAATAACACTGTAAAGTCCACTAGAATTGAAGTTAGGCAAGGATACAAATGACAGATGAGTGGTCTCTGAGATAGTCTTCTGTATCACAGGCCTCCAATACTTCCCATGATTATGATAGGAGTACTAGTTCCTTATAAAACTCTGCATCATGTTTGCATTCATGGAGAATGTTTTTCTATACTATTCATTGTTTTATTACCTGGAAAATTATAAAAAAACTACATTTAATAAGTTCTGGTTAGGGGTGCTGACCACCTCTCCTTCATAATTCGTTATTCCCTCTTTTTTACAATGTGTATAAATAAATTTTATTTTTAGCAATGCAATGACATTTTACAGCTATTAAGATGGCAAAGATTGCATACTGGTACAGATGGCACTAGTCTCTTTGGAAGGGCCCTTCCCCAAATGCAGAATGTGGCTTATGGGCACTGAAATGTTGAATGTGGAATGAAATGTTTTATACTATTACCCTAATTAATTCACTCTGGTTTCCCAATAATTCACCCATGGTTTGAAAATTGCAACTGAGTATTTTCATTTGTCACCCCATTATAGAAAAACTAAATGGAAGATTTCTTGACATGATGACATGAAATGGAGTGATCAATGCATATGATACATTTGTGTACTCCAGCAATATCACACTTATTGATGTATTGCCAAGTTTTTCGTTATTTCATTAAAGTAGTCAATAGCAAGTGTTTATTATTGGAGTAAGAGTAATGTAATGTTTAGCCATGAATTGAGAATTGTTTTAGGTTGTGGTTGTGAAGTTAAGCTATGTTTGGTATCTCCATAATATAATTTTAAAATGGTTAAAATTTCCAGTTTTAAGAAGCAATTAAGATTCAGCCAAATTCCTTGCAACATTCTTTCTGAAAGTCACATTTAGTAAATACCATCATCCACAAATATTTGCTACAATCCAGTTTGTAAACAAGCATCCAGTGGAAGTTTAGAACATAAGCTACCATGAAGGGAATTTAATAAATAAAACATGCTTGGTGAGGTCCATATTTTCTACTATGTACTGCTACTGACTAGAGCATTTACTAACTTATCCTGAGAAAGCTGGGTGCATTGCCAGAGGAAAAGCATTGAGAGACTAAGGCACCTGCATTCCCATATTTTTGCATGTTTTTTACCATTGAATATATTGTTGCCAAGTCTAATTTATTAAAGCTTCTCCATTCATGAATGCCATTAGGGCTGTTTACGAAAGCTTATTTGTACTTCCCATTTGGTAAGTGCAACCACTAGGGGGAACTTTCTCTTTCCCCATGTTGTTATTTGCACCATACTGCATACTCCAGCACTTTATATGAGCCACCTATTGGGATATCTACTATTACACAAGTCTTCATTCCTTTACACCAGTGGTGTGTAATTATAAGACTATATCACACTAGGAGACTGTTCCCTCTCCTGTTTTATGTCTTTGCGCCACCTACAGATTCCACAAGTTTTCCAAAGAAACTATTCTTTTCTGATGCAAGACGGATAAATAGGTGGACTATCCTCAAGCTTTGGTTTAGCGCAAGTATTTAAAAGGACTTTTTTGTGGACTTTCCTAGAATTTACATTGTCTTTTTGGCGCCACACTAAAAAAAGATGCATTTAACATCTTTCGTCTTATTTGCATTCCTATATAATAAAATTGCTCCTAAGTGTCTGAGCCCCGAACAGTGATTTGTGCTCCTCTGACTCACACAGACAATGATACCTTACAGCAACAATGTATTCTCCAGACAGGTAACTTTACATTTCTTTCCCTTTAACAATAATAGCTCAGGAGAGAGTAAAAAGCTAATTAAGACATGCATTAGTTTTAATTAAAAGTTATAGAACAGAAGTTATACAAGCAGCATACTTAAAAATGCATAAAAATATAAAATATCAGTAGAGCGCAAAACATTAATTACTGATTCATCATTAATAGCTGCTATTTTTCAGACAAAAATTGTAATTGAATAACTAAGCTATATTATTTTTACTGTGGATTTTGAAGAATTTTTTAACATAAATGATACCCTTCAAGACTCAGTTTATTCATGGTCAGAAGACCATAAGTATCCAAATTCAAGGCAATGATTTCAAAGAGGAAGAAATATGAAATATTAAGTGAGCAAACCTGCATGTTTAAATAGAATATTTTCATAATAATTTCATAATTCTATTACTTTTAAAGATAATGGGAATATGTATGGAGACAAATACCTACCGCCTTTCTCTCTGACTTTGAATCGTGGCTAGCCTTTTTTCTCTCTAATGATAGTCTTGCACTTATTATGGGGGATTTTAACTGTCATATTGATAACCCTTCTCTATCTTCTATCCTTCCCATTTTCTCCATTTACCTTCCTCTTTTGACCATTGCCAGTGGACTAATTCTAGCACCCATAAGGATGGTCACTTTCTCAATTTGGTCTTTACAAAAATTCTTCTCTTTCTGCTCTGAATATCAATCCATTCCCTCCCTCAGATAACCACCTTCTTAACTTTTCAATCTCATACTCTCCTATCCCTCCTTCTCCACCCCCTAAAAATTTTGTTTGGAAATACCCACACCATTGATCGGCAAGTCTTTGCTACTTCTCTGTGCACCAGCCTTTCTATGTCCCTGTCCTCCTCTGATTCTGATGCGCTCACTACTTCCTATAACACCATCTTATCTACTACTATTGAATCATTTGGCCCCCCTGCAGAATAAACCAATTTGTAATAATAATCCTCACCCCTGGCTGAACGCAGAAACCCACTTTATTAAATCCTGCACGTGTAGTGTGGAGCATCTGTGGGGGGAATCCCATTCCCATGCAGACTTTCTGTATTACAGGATCTTGCTCTCGTGCCTTAACTCTTCTCTCTCCCTAGCCAAACAATCCTATTATAGAACTCTCATAAACCAATATAAATCCCCATCATCTATTTTCCATTTTCAACACCCTTCTACATCCCTCGCCCTCTGACACACAAGAGTCGAAACAAAATATATAATATCCACAATCAGATTATCCCATTTGACACCACAGAGATAATTCTACCTACATCTCCACCTGAGTTTCTGAATTATTTTTCTCCTGCTACCCAGTCTGAAGTTTCTCAACTTCTCTCTTCCTCCTGTGTCACAACTTGCTTGCTCGATCCCATGTCTTCTTCTTTACTTAAGAGTTGTGATTCAGCCCTTGTGCCAGCCCTAACATACCTGTTCAACTCTTCCCTGTCCTATGGAACCTTTCCTTCTTCTTTTAAACAGGCCTGTATTAAACCAATCCTTAAGAAATATACACTGGACTCTGCATGCCTCCCTAACTACCATCCTGTCTCTCTCTTGCCTTTCGCTTCTAAACTTCTGGAACATCTTGTGTGCCTTCGCCTTACTAACTATCTGCATGCCCACCATCTCCTTGACCCTCTGCAGTCTGGTTTTAGGCCAGGGCACTTTACAGAGACTGCTTTGTGTATACTTGCAAATAATATCCAGGTCACCAAAGCCAAGGGTCACTTTTCTGGTCTAATTCTCCTAGACCTATCCTTTGCATTTGCTACTGTTGATCACTCCCATCTTATTCAAATTCTCCATGCGCTTGAGGTCCATAATCAAGCTGTGTTTTGGTTGGCTTCCTATCCTTCTGACCATTCCTTTTTTTGTCTCCCATTCTAATAACACCTCTTTTCCTGTCCTGCGGAAGGTGGGGGTGCCTCAAGGCTCAGTCCTCGGCCCCCTTTTGTTCTCCCTGTACACTCTTTCCTTGGGTGATGTAATCAAATCATTTGGTTTTCAGTATCACTTGTATGCAGATGATACCCAGACTTACTTATCCACTCCTGTGTTATCATCTGAAATGCACTCAGATTTCTAGCAGTCTCCTGGCCATCTCCACTTGGATGGCTAAGTGCCAGTTCAAATTAAGTCTCTCTAAAACAGAACTGATTATATTTCCACCCAAACCTGGACCTACACCTACCTTCTCCATTCTAGTTGATGGTGCAATCATCAACCCGTAACCTCTGTTCGTTGTCTTGGAGTGACTTTTAACTCTGCCCTTTCCTTCACTAAGCACATCTCTACCACTGCTAAAACCTGTCGATTTTTCCTTTGCAACATTGCCAAGATGTTCTGCCCCATTCTCTCTCAGACCAACGCTAGCACACTCTTGCACGCTCTCGTCCTATCCCACTTGGACTACTGCAGTGTTCTTCTATCTGGCCTTCCAGCTTCCCACCTTTCTCTGCTCCAATCTATCCTAAATAATTCTGCCAGAATTCTCTCCCTGTCTTCCCTGAAAGGACAACCTTTCTCTCTCTCCCCCTCTGTTTCTTGGCTCCCCATAAGAAAAAGAATCATGTACAGTGACATTTAAGGCACTTCACTCTATTGCCCCTCCCTACATTTCCTTACTCGTAAGACTGTACATTCTGCAACGTCAACTGTGCTCTTCCCAAAGCCACCAGCTTTGCATGCCACACACCAATACTGCCATTTCATGTCTTAAACCCTTTTCTCTCTCTGCCCCTCACATCTGGAATTCTATACCCCTTTATCTTCACCAAGAACATTCCCTCCGCATTTTTAAAACCAAACTGAAATCCTACCTTATGGAGCACACTGTTTTTTTTATAAATCTTGTATTGTATCCTTAATTAACTAATTATGCTTATTATTTATACAAATGGGTTGCAATTTAAAAGATTGTCTGTTGAAACTGTTAAAGTCTATAAAATAGATGCTATGTGGACTTAGATGCAAAACCTGTATTGTTGAAGCTATTTTATTACTTTCTGTCTGATTTTATCTTTACTGATAGCAGTCATGTTGACAAAAAGGAAATGTGACAGTGAAAAACCTGACTGAAACTGTACAGCGCTAAATCAAAGGTCAAAAGTACAACACCGTGTACAAAATATAAATAAAAATGAAAATGAAAAGTTCATAAAAATGTTGCTTGCAGCTTAATCTGGCAGGAATGCGTTTCCAAAACTTCCTTCATCAAAAATATGTAGTAACCAAAAGATTCTATGGAGAAAGCGCATAAAACAACATAGCGTAACCTGTATAAACAAAAGGAGTAAGGAGAGACGAAAGCCCTCAAGAGCCAATAAGTAGAAACTCTGTGGAAACGTGTAAGATAAAAACACCTCGTGAAATATATAAAATGGCCGCTCACCTACTCCAATAAATAAATTCACTTCAAATGCAGATGGTGCGGCAAACTTCCCAATAATATATTCTGATTCTCGTTCCCCCAAACAAAAACCTCTTATGGATGTTGGGCCCACTTAAGGTAACACAATAGAACTCCTGATGTTCCAATTCACAGCAATGGACTCGGGTTATATGTATATAAGTGAGGAAAAACAGAAAATGCTCCACATAGCATAATAAAGTTTTAATATGATAAAATTTAAGAAATAAAAATAATGCACTTACAAAGTGACTTCTTGGGTAATGCATAAAATATCATCCAGTAAGGCAAACTTCCAAGACAATCCAATGAAGTAACACAAAAACCAACCTGTAGACAAATGCATGTATTGGTGGTCTGTATTGTGTAGAAAAGGAATGTTGCCCTCTGGGAACTGAAAAAACCGCTGCTCTACGCGTTTCACCAGATTCTGTGGCTTCTTCAGGAGCAGAAAAATGGTAATGATAAAAAGTTTGTTTAAAATGGGTGTCGAATTTATAGTCGCGTTGGTGGTAGTCGCGGGAAAATGACATCAGGTTTGATACTTGGAATTCATATGCGACACCAGCGTGTTGTTAATGGCGTCGCTGGAACGCACAATGATCTAGTGCGTTCCAAAAAGTTTGCCTTACCATCTGCATTTGAAGTGAATTTATTTATTGGAGTCGGTGAGCGGCCATTTTATATATTTCACGAGGTGTTTTTATCTTACACGTTTCCACACAGTTTCTACTTATTGGCTCTTGAGGGCTTTCGTCTCTCCTTACTCATTTTGTTTATACAGGTTACGCTATGTTGTTTTATGCGCTTTCTCCATAGAATCTTTTGATGTTGGCAAAAAGACTTATCTCTCAAAATCTAAATAGCTCTAAATATCATACTTTCAAGAAACAATTTAGAATTTTTGGAAGCAAAGATTGGATATATAGTAACTATAAATTGGTTTCTTGGTGCTACTGTCCTTTTTACATATACTGAAACATAAAATTACCTTTTGTGACACTGAATAACATGTTATGTTTAATAATGCCGATGTACATAGAAAGCTGATTCTCTTTAACACTGAAAAAAGGTGTATTCTTTTTTGTGCTGCAAAGCAGGTCCCTTGAAACATTTTGACTTATACAATAGCCATTATTATCAACAGTCCAGTCTCCAGAAGTTATTTGACATGTAACTGGCATTGTTAATTAAATCATTTTTGCACAAATATATGATGTATTTATTTTTTACATAGTAACATAGTTTATAAGGCTGAAAAAAGACACAAGTCCATCCCGTTCAGCCTATTTTCCTGCAATGTTGATCCAGAGGAAGGCAAAAAACCCATGATGTTTTAAACTTATAGTCACATTCTTACAGAAGCTCCTCCTCAGCGACATAACTACCCTGGGGATCCTGGTGCAAGATCAGAACTGGACTCCTTTCCTTGGGGCTGGAGCAGGATCAGGGCCCCTAGACTCCCCACAGCACTGCTCCCTCCCAAGCTCCTCTGGAACTAAAGACTAATAATGGGGGTTATTCACTAAAGTCCAAATTGTTGCGTATAGGTGTGGATTCACAAGCTAAAGACAGCCGCAATAGACTGCTACTGTCACGGACACAGTTTTATAATGAGAATATTGTCGCATGGAAAAATGTTGCAGTCACAACTTTAAAAATTGTTGCAATTACAAATTTACAATCAAGCAATTGTTGCATTTGCGCATTTGCTATTGTAATCTTCTGTTTGAGAATTCTACAGTCAAATTTGCACCTTAGTCAATAACTCCCTAAGACTTATAGGGCTTGGAGGGGTGCAGGAGACAGGAGCTGCATGTTTAGAGGGGTTGCAAACAGTCATGACCAGACCCCGTGGCCTGGACCCCAGTCACATCCACAGCTGCAGCAACCACTACAGTTACTCCCCTGTTCCTCCTTTTATACCTACTTCCTCTTTAATTGATCTGTGTGGAATCTTCTGCTCAGTGAATTTGCTCACTTGCAAGATTCTGATCAGTTATTCCAAAATCTCAAGTCTTCCGTCAAATTCCTGGCTTAAGATAACAAACTGAGCAACAATTAACAAATTACCAACAAAACAAGAAGATCTGTTACAGGTCTGGAAACATCAGCAAATATTCAGAGCACAAAACTCAGAATGCAAATTTTAAATCTTATTGGTAACGTTTACAAAATCTTTTTTACATTGCGGTACAGTATCACTCGGTACCAGGATAAAAATGTGAAACTTCTCACAGGGAGCTAGATGAGAATGTACAGGAACACCATGGGGGGGTTATTCATCAAAGTCCAAATTTGCCTTGCATACTGTAGGTATCTCCGTGTCTGTTCACGTCAATATGACTAGGAAGTCGCAAATTCACTTCTCCTTATTCATGAAGCAGTTGTCAGTATTGGACACCATTGCATGCTTAGTATGGCATAGGCAGCCGCACTATAGTAGGATGAGAAGTCATGCAGAGTGAGGAGAACTCCTCCAGTGAACGGCAGTGACGTCAGTCTCATCTGATCCCACAAACTATATATAAGTGAAAAATACTTATTTTTATATGTCTCCTTGTGCCTAGTTCATGTTTAGTAGTAGACTAATTTAGTCGCAGTCGCCATTGTTACTCTTGAATGAATAGTCGCCTTATGCAACACTGGAGCCCTGCAATCAACCCCTCAATTCACCATTCTTTTGTGGCGAAGGGAAACAGGTGAATTTGAAGCAGTATGCACTACAGAATCCGCTCCTTCGATAGACTCCATCACATGCTGAATAGCTGAATTACCTATGTATGTGCACGCAAATTGATGCGAAGGGCTCCATAAGTCCGTGACTGGAGTAACCATCAGAATTGGTCACGAATTTGTCACATCACAGAAATTGTTGAATAAGCGGAGTTGGAGAAGTTGCAAATAGACATGAATACAGGCATATACGCGACTGTTCAGACTTTGATGAATAACCCCCAAGTCTCCTAAGGTAGCAAGCAAGTTTCCAAATGCAAACTTCTTGTATCATGGTTCAAATTGCAGGGCTGTTGTGGAGGCAGTGACTTTATCATTCCCCTATGTCCTTCCTGTGCAGTTACACCACTGGAGTGCTTGGTCACTCTCCAGAACATAAAACTCTGTCAGTTTGTCTCTGAATCTCCTCTTCTTCCTTTAAAGTTCTCAGTTAATAGACAGCATCCATTTACTATTTCTCTGTATGGATCTACCAGAACTAAATCAGCCTCTAAAATCAGCACCAGCTTCTTCCCTACTTGATCCTACCTGATAGTATTTGTGTAACTCCACCGGATTAAAAATTCAGTGCTTGGCCCCTACTTTGAAGTGGCAGCAGTGCAGATCTTAAGAATACTAAACAATGGGCAGAAGCTGTGCTGGAAGCCAGGGGACACCCTATTCAGTAGTTTGTCACTGCCACAGTTTTGCAAAGATTTAAAATGGACTCAATTAGAAAAAAAAAATGAATATAAATATTACTTCCCTAATTAAACATAAAAAATAATACTTTGTTTGGGGCAAAAATAGCACTTTTGTATTTTTACTGCTGGTGAAAGAGCAGTGATTTACTGATGTTCTGGCGAGATAGTCACTGAATGTTCCTGCTCCCATTGATTCTCACAAATCCCATTAAAATAAATGAACCAGGCAGAGGAACAGATGATAAACACCAGTGTGACCTAGCCTAGCCTTAAAAACCTTACAGGCTAAAAGGAAAGGATGCCCCTTATATCCAGAGAGGTAACAGAAATAACAATCTCTTCTTTTAACGAGCTGCTGGTCTTAATGTAAAAAAAATGTGTCCACTTTACATAAAGTTTTTCCTGTTGAAACGTTTACTTTTCTCTTTTAAACTTTACAAACAATTTTCCATCTAAATAGCTATCCAATTTCACTGGCAATATTTAAAACTGTGTATATTTGGGGATCGAACAGTTATAATACATACATTCAGTATATAATATATATGATCAGTATATAGAAGTAAGTTTATGAGAAATCATCACTTTTATCATTCTGCTGGCTTCACATATACTGTAAATCTTAATAACAGCCAACGGCATCATGGCTACTATATAATTTAACATAGCGTTTCTCAGAAACCACTAATAAAATAAAGCAATTTTATTCCAGTATAATGAAGAAATGTTAGAATTAATTTAGAAACAACAAAAATTAACATGCATCTTAGTATAATGAATGAGTGATTGGTTTAATGATACATATCATTAAAATATTAATATGGAATATAGAACGTTTATATTAATAATTCAATTTCTAAATTCATAGGAAACAGACATCCTATTGTGAGCACAACTAATTTGCTGCAGGCTTTGCTATATGTTTTATATTGTGAAAAGACTTAAATAGACATTATCTAGTTTCTTTTCTGCTTTCCTCTAAAATGAACAATGTCCCAAAGCACAGTTTAAATCTCATTTATACAGTGAGTTTTACAGTATCTGTCGGGAAAAGACTAGTACAGGAACCATAATAGAAAGTCTCTTCTGAAACATGTATTTTATCTAATGTAAGTTTTCAATGACCTTTAAGGACCTCTTATAACATTTATTCATAGAAAACTTGTATAAAATGTGACAGTTGGTATTTGTTTTTTTCTTGGGAAAAGCCAGCCACCATAATATTATAGGACTTTTTGCTTGGATAAAAAATATTTTTATTGTTATTGAATTTTCCTTGGTCTATTGACTTTAATTGGATCGGTTTTGAAGTATTACCTGTTTTACTAATCACTGCTTTGTAGCAAGTTTGTGAATTAGCCCAAAGCAAAGCAGATTTTATTAGCAACTCTCAGCAATGCTTCTTCAGACAGTATTGACACATACTTTATAATAAAGATCCTTTCAATCTTTTACATTTGTGTCACTATTTATCATTTCTTTTCAACGTTATTTCTCAATTCATTGGACTTTTTTTGATTCCACTGATTTATGGAAAAAAATTGAAGATTTATAAAAAAATAAATAAAACTGTCCATGAAAAGTGGTCGTTTTCATTACAGTCTCTATTCCATTGCAGATCGATAGCATTCACAGTGTTCTTTTTTATGGGAAATCAAATCCAAGCGCAGCAAAATTACTTGAACAATTCCATAGGGAATAACAGGATTCTGCAGCTAAACACTTTTTAGCCAAAAAAATTCAACAGAAATGCCTTACAAATTCTCATTAACAGGTGAAAAAACTTTTCAGTTTTTAGAAATATCCCTCTTAGTAACATAATGGAAATTTGCATAGATTAGGTCAGTTTACCATTTGTTGAAAGCAGAACTCATATTGGGTATAGTTGGGGCTCAAAACAAGTAACATACTAAACAAATATATTGTCCCCAGGATTCCATAAACATCAACTAATAATCTGTTCATGTGAAAAGTAGTAAATCTCCAGGAGTACAGTCATTTTAGATGCAAATACTAAAGCGTAGGTCACACAGAGTACAAGGCAAGTATAGGAGGGAAGAAGGGGGTAATTCAACAAGGTGTGAACTCACCTTGTGATGCTTCGATTCACCTCGCAAAAATGGTTACATGCTGGCTTCCCTCCTACACATCAGCGCACGCTTTAAAGGTATTCCAGTCTCCTCGTGACCAATCGAGTCACCTCGCGAGACTGGAATACCTGGGCTGATGTGCGTGTGTAGGAGAGAAGCCAGCGCATAACCATTTTTGCGAGGTGAATTGAAGCATCGCAAGGTGAGTTTGCACATTGCTGAATTACCCCCTAAGACTTAAGGGGTTATTGACTTAAGTCCAGATTATTTTGTAAAGGTGTGAATTCATCACTCCCCATTTATGGGTATTCAGCAAACTCTGCAATGTGGTGAATTCACCAGCTAATGATTGTCACACACTACACAATAGATTGCTACTGACACAGTCGCATCTTTACTATGGGAATTCTGACATGGCCATGGATTGGCTATAGAAATCTGCTGTTTACTCAGTAAGGAGTAGAGAATCAGGGTGCAAACACCTAATCAGTTGCTGATCAAAAATAGGAATGATCACTACTGAGTAAGATTAGATGCTGGAAGATTTTCTAGCATAATAGCTTAGCAGAGAGTAGTAATCCTTAGAAATTTAAAGCATTAACCAGCACAAAAGTAATGTATAGTTTAAGAACAAAATGTGCCAGTCCTCACAGTATATGCAATGATATTGTACAAACGTTTGTAATAGCATCAACCAAAGAACAGTGAAACTAAAATCAGAGTTTTATGTCAAATTTAAATGTAATTTGAAATTTTTTTCTCTTTCATTGTTGTGCCTCTCGGTAGAGCATGAATAATATAATGCCAACAAATGCAGTTTCTAGGAATTATTTAAAAAACCAAATGGAAAGAATGATAGAAAGATTGATTCCAGCTACCTTTGTAGTAAAAAGTAAAGGTTTTCATTACAAATGTCCCCTAACAGTTCCCTGTCATTCCTAATGATTCCATGGCCAGTACAAGGTCATAAGTAAAGCATTGTTTCCAGTGCAATCAGTTTTTAGCTTGACACATAGTTTGCTAAGAAAAATCAATAGTACAAAATCCTAAGCTTATTGCAGAAGTGGGTTAGGTAATTATAGCTGGTTTAAGTGTCCTTAGAGTATATACCAAGCACAGAGAGTGTGAAAGACTGGGTGCAACTCATTTATCTCAGTACCAAAAAATACCTGTAAAGTGACTCTCCATGGGCAATACCCACAAATCATTACATATCAGAGAACATGTAAAACAGAGGTGCCTCTAGTGGAGCATTTCTCTGTTAAACTTTATTTAGAAAGTTTCAACATTCCTTGACATTGTAAACTTATCACAAAGTTCTCACATATGTAGCATGTCGTAGAGGATAGGAAAATACAACAGTACTGTCATTCAAGCACAGAACATTAAATAACATTGATAAAAGGAAATACAATTAGAAAAGGAAAGAAGGCAAGTGAAAGAAAAATACATGAGACATTGATGTCAAGCAGTTGTGAGTCAACACAAAATCATAGTAACATAACATAGTAACATAGTTTATAAGGCTGAAAAAAGACACAAGTCCATC
>WMED01010416.1:0-15781 GCA_019650415.1 Pipa parva | reverse complement strand
GCGCCTATTTAGCCAGGCTTTAATTAAAACTAGTGAGTTCTCAGATTGTGGGAGGAAAATAAGTGTGGGAAGAAGATACAGTGGGGGTTATTCACTAAGGTGCGAAGTCGACTGTTGAATTCTCAAACAGCGGATTCCCATAGCAAATCCGCTACAATTTCCTTATTGTAAAGTCGCGACAATTTTTTAATGTTAATATTTCGACAATATTCTCATTATAAAGACGGGACTGCGACAGTAGCAGCCTATTGCGACTGTCTTTATCTGGCAAAATCGCACCTATACGCAATAATTCGGACTTTAGTGAAAAACCCTCACAAACTACATGCAAATGAGCAAAGCTTCATAGCAGCATTACAAACCACTGAGACACCACACTGAAACAGTCCTGTCTTTAGACACATTCTCTGATACAATCAACTATAAAATAAATAGTATTAGAAACAACAATGATACAAGTATTGTCTCCCAATATGACTGGACCAGCATAGGCAATCATGACATCTCACTGTTTCATTTAAAAGGGGTATCTCTTCCTCTAAGACTTAATCTATACTCTGGTAGGTGCTGGACTAAGTCCCAACAACAGTGTATTGCTCACTACCTCTCCATCGTGGGGTGAATGGCTGCCCTTTCTCGCTACCTTCATTATTACCTGTACATCTAAGAAATACTATACTCAGCACCTCACTTATCAACCTCATTTACTAGGAAGACTCTATAGATATCGATTGGTCATGAAAATCCAACTTCAATGGGTCGGGAGCAATTCACTGATTTTTCAGCATGTAAAACATGGGCAGTGGGGACCTAGAGTCCACCTACTGGGGCACTGCAAAAACTAGAAAATCAGTAGACCTGAAACATAGCATGCTACCCAGGAATCGTAAATCTACAGGCAATAATCAGCTATTAATTAGGGACAAATAGGAAATATAGATTAATGGATCACCAAGTCTAGAAGACCTATTGTCTTTGGTTCAATATGAATTAAACCCCAGGTCCTGCTTCTAATAGACAACACATTGGTGGGACTAGGTCACCATTTCCATATATGGTTACTATATTATATTTCAGTCAAGCTGCTAGATAGACATACTTGAGCCATAGGCAAATTTACTGTAATAACCCCCTACTGTGATGTCTTCTACACCAGACCATACAAAGATCTTAATAGTTACTTATGAATATTCTAGAGTGAAGTCTGCTACCTCATTCACAGCTCTTTTGGTCTACCTTGACCACGTGGTCTAACATTGAGAAGATATGGCACAGAGCGATAAGCGAATTGTTATTTTCATGTATCTTTAAAGGGAGCCATTCAGAGTTGGAACAAAGTGTTAGGAAGCATAGTCAATTGTCTAGGGCACTGCCATATGCTGCTGGAGGGGGGCTCTGCTGGTTGCTGTAGGACAATCCCATTTTGGGGTATCTGTCCCACAGTCCTGGGATGCTCCCTCCCCTGTCCTTTAACGGTGTTCCATACCTGTAAGCTGTTTAAGGACTGGTACAGTGGGTACTGCTATACTGTATGGGGCACTACATGGAGGCACTGCTGCAATGTATGAGGCACTATGGGGGAGGAACTGCAGTTGGTGGGCTCATTTTGGAATTTTCGCTATTAAACCTTGTTTCGGCACTGGCTGGAAGAAATCTTCTTAGGCAAATTGTCTTATGGAGAGTCTTTCTGCATATTTACAACATCATGTTTAACAATGAGGAACGATGGATGTAGCAGAATATATAATACAAGTCCTTCCATACATCTCTCTCCAACCAGAGAAGTTCTTTCAGTCAGACTCCCAAACCAAAGATTTCAACCAAAGCCTTAATGAGTTCACTAACAGCTTCAGTCGCAATGGGTGTCACATACGCATCAGACCACCTGTAAAACAGGGAAATGAAACTGAATGGAGCGAAGCACTTGAATGCTGCTTGTGTTTGTTACTGTTTCCTCTCCAATCGGGTGACTCAGTCACATTTTTGTACAGTGAAGACACAGCCAGATATTAAAGGGAAAGTGTCATCAATATACAATATTGTCTTTATGAACTGGCTAAGTGTAGCCCGCCATACCCTGATACAAGTCCCAAAACTCAGCTGTTTTTGCAGCTTTGTCTTACATCTTCTAGAACAAATTACTGATATAAAGGGTTAGGTCGTCGGAGACATTTATGGAAGAAATTATATTTTGTCTATGACTTTATTTTTGAAAAGGGGCATATTGAGACGGATGGTACATATGTCATGTGACAGTAGTGTTGGGATGGTGAATTCTGGGTAAACAGAAGCTGACTACTGACAAACTAACATTATCTGTATAGACTGTGGGTATAGTGGCACCTTAATGACTACTCCCTGTGAGTTTAAATCTGCCATACCCCCCTTGTACAACAGTGTTAATTATAGTCTTGTTTAGTTCCCTGTTATTACTTCTCGAATTTATAGGCTTTTCCCTTTCGTACACATTAAGTCTTGATCTGTAAAACCCCTGCTGCAAATAACCCCTTAGAATTATAGTTTTAAGTATTGAAGGGCTTATTCAATTAGTCAATACCAGCATCAAAACGCATATCTTTATATGTCTAATTTGCAATTTGTGGAATAAACCGCTAAATCTTACATACAGAGCCTTTCTTTTTATTTTGTCATTTTTTTACAGAATTCTGGGTTTAAATGAAACCATATGCACAATCATTTCAACAAATTATAAATGCAGTTTCCTGACATCTCTTGGCTCTGAAAACAGCTGTTCCCACTGCGATCATTTTTAAATGTATGTCCTACACAGAAAAACCAAGCCACTGTATTCATATAAATCCCATCTCATAAACTATTGCACAACACAGCTACAGTTTTTCCAGATATAAAGGCGCGATAATCCCCTGAGAAATACTGGCATTAAGCAAGATGGCAGGGTAAGCAGAGTGGGTAAGGAATATGTCAATAAGAGTTAGATTGTAGAAAGAAGAAAACGGACCAATACAGAGGTCTTCTTAATAAATAAAGAACCTGTAAACTCTAGGCTGAGACCTCCTTTCTCTCCCGCCACGTGATGTGATATCATACATCATAGGATGTGGCTGGTGTGGGGGTGAAGCTTCTAGGCGGACCAATCAATCCCCAGTCTGATGTTGACTCTAGACCAGGGGTGGACAAACTATGGTCCGCAGACCAACACCGGCCTACTGACATCTTTTGCCCTATGCTTCAGCCAACTTCAGGTGACGGCCAGGCCGTGGGGTAGGCAGCCGTGATCACCCTCTCTTCCCTGTTCCTACATACTCCCTGTCCTTATGTGTACAGCGTTCCTCTCTCACAGGAAGTTGAAATCTTTCAACTTCCTGTAAGATAGGAACGCTGTAGTGCTAAGGCTAAGCACTAGATCAGATGGAGCCAGGACAGGGAAGAGGTAGGGACAGAGAGGAGTGGGGTGAGAACCAGGATAGCGCCCCCTTCCTTCAGAGAGCAGGGAATAGGAAGGAGGGGGTCAGCATGTGTGGGGGGGAAGCACATGTCAGGAGTGGGCAGTTTGGCTCTCTAAAGCCATTCCCATTTCTCATGTGGCCCCTTGGGAAAATTAATTGCCCACCCCTGCTCTAGGCTGTTAAAATGTCTTTCCATTTACTGGGCAGTAGGTGGGGCTATTGCTGTACTTCACTGGGGATTATGTGGGGCACTGCTGCACTGTATTGGGCATTATTTGGGAATGCTGTTCTACTGCACTGGGCATTATTATTTTATCTCTGTGATCAGCTGTGCCTATTCCATCATATCCGCTGTCTCAAATTTACAGTTCAGCTGTTCCAATTCTTACAGTCAACGCAGCCAAGGTTACAGTTTGACTATTCTTCCTCAGCTGAGCTTCCATGTCTTCTGCAACCAAAACATGGCATATATTCCCAATTAGTAAAAGCAATGACGCGCTATGTATTTTACCACTTGGCATAAACGCCTGAAGAAATGGCAAAAAAACATGGAGTTCGACAGGCAACCGCACCAAAAGCGAATGTCACCCTTCTTAGAAGCAAAAGAAAAGTCAGCGAGGGATTTTGTGGGGCGGTAAAACGTGCCTAGGAAAATCGCCACGCATTTGTTGCAATCACCCATTTTGCAGGCGTCGCTCCTTGTGTGAGGCCTAGTGCGACGCCGCATTAAACAAATACCATCGTTGAAAGTGTTTATTCTTACTGCGTTTTTAGGGAAAATCAGGCGAAGAGTCGTTGCTTAACTAAAGTTCTCAGTGGTTTCTGAAGACCAGCTCACTTTAAAGCTTGGCTATTTAAGAATGTTTAATGGCTCCTTAGCTAATCTCTAAATTAGAAATTCCAGTAAACACAGCGCCTGCATTGAGGGCCTGTTTGCACGCCTTCGGTGTCAAGATATTCATGGGGCCGGGGAGGGAGAAGGTCTGAAAGCAGACTCTAAATTGCATTAGTAAAGATGATGTAATCCCCTCAGAATAAATGAAACCCGCCACACATTCACAACATCCCCTGGATTTCCTAAAGGGTTTTTTTTTTCTTTCTCCTTTGGTTAAAAGCAGGGTTTGGGAGGAGGCGACGAAGTGCAAGGTGGGGAAAATAAAAGAGGGAGAGTATAGGAATCTGGAGTGATGTCAACCCCCCCCCCCCCCCCCCCCCCCCCCCCATCGGTCCCACATGGCTGAAAGCCTAATTAAAAATGTGCAGCGTGTCGCTGATCTTGTAGAGCGGCCATTGTATACAAAGTATAATGTACAGGACACAACTGTGATCGATTCAGCGCTGAAACCAGACCACTATCAGTAAACTGGGAAAAAAGCAGATTTCTCGGACCGTGCGTTTCTTGGAAAGAGAATTTATATGTATCCAAAAGCAATGCAGGGGGGTGTTAACCGTTAGCGCCAAAAAAAAAAAAAGCAGTAACGAACTAGGCAAAATATAATGTAAAAATCTGAGTATCCTCCCTAACATCATGTTAACGCTAACCACAGGTTCAAAACATTACAATAATTTACTGTAGACAACAATAATGTTCGCTTCATCAGACCTTGAGCTAAATGTCCTGAAAACATTAGCAAGATTACCATGGTAGGGAATGCTGTAATGGTGAATTTACGGTTTATGTATACCTCCTAACATTAAAATGGGCAGTGGTTGGCACTGCTGCCTTGCAGCGCTGGGTTCTGGGTTCAATTGCACCCTGGACTTCATCTGCATGGAGTTTGTATGTTCTCCCTGCACCTGCGTGGGTTTCCTCCCACAATCCAAATACATACATCCTGTGTGTGTCTGTGTGTGTGTGTGTGTGTGAGACTGAATAGGGAAACTAGATTGTAAGCTCCACGGGGCAGGGACTGAAGTGAATGGTAAAGCGCTGTGTAATATATCAGCGCTATATAAATCAATACAATACAAATATGCTTATGGGAGGGTGAAACAAGAGTCCCTACTATAGAGTGATACACTGAGAAAATCCCTTGTTATCCACATATATGTTACATCCCTTTAGACCAGCGGTTCTCAACTTGTGGGTCACGACCCCTTTGGGGGTCAAATTATGCTCTCACAGGGGTCGCGAACATTCTATGAATCTGGTAGTGAGTGCAGGTCCCTTTATATAACGGTTCCTGTGTGGTGTCATCAGGCCAGAACGTCATCACGTGACATGCGACACAATGATGTCGAGTCCACACACTGGCATGTGACATCACCGTGGGGGGTCGCGGTCTCAACTAGGTTGAGAACCGCTGCTTTAGACTATTTAAAGTTGCTAAGACAAAAGCAACTGTCAGCTGATACAATGAGCTCAATTGACAAGTAATAATAATGAAGATATATGACATGGGAAGAAGGTGTCGTATGATTGGCTGTCTGTAGACTGAATCACAAGCAGTCAGATACTTGTATACCCACCCAGCTTGATGGCAGGAGAGTGGGACCATTCATAAAGTCTCACATGGATAATAACTCATTTACCTGATCCCGTTAAAGCCGTAAATTATGTAAATTTATCCCGGGATTGATCAGCTCTTTTTTGTAACTTATTAAAGAGGAGTTATTGGATACAGTAAGAGCCACTGTTAATAAAGGGTTAGCAGAAATTAAATACAGAGCCTGCTTGCATTCTTCAGCAATATACAGCTTGGTCAAGGGATGAGCAATTGACTACAGCTTAGCGCTGTGCGTGGGTGAGACAGGACGCTGACATTATTTATGAAGGTTTAGTTTGCCTTTTGGATTGTTAGAAAGTCATTTGTAAACCTTGACCAGAGTCTGTCTCCCACGCCCGATAACATTTACCAACAAAAAAAATGAAGGAATCTCAAACAATTCTCTAGTTTTATTTTTTTAATTCCTAGATTTACACAGAACTGGAAAAAGCCCCAGTAGAAATCGCCGGTACATATAAACGTATAACGGCGTCCGTCATTTGAAAGAGTTAATGAGACTCAGCGCTGAGCCTTTTCTGTTTTAATAAATGGAGTTGGAGGAAGCGCATTGTGTTCTGTTGCTCGCAGGAAGCTGTAAACTACCAAATATGGCAGGACAGGAAAGGAAGAGGGTCCGGGTAATTACTTCCCTTGTAACTGATGGAAAGCAACCCCCGGGGAATTCTGCAAAAATATATATATATATTTCTATTGCTTTTATTCTGCTGCAGTTATTGATTAAAATCCAAATTGTCGAGTAAAGTTTGGGTATTCAGCAAACTCTAAAATGTGGCGAACTAACGACGATCGCACACTATACAATAGATGGCTACTGACGAGGTCGCAACTTTACTATGGGAATACTGTCATGATCGTGGATTTACTATGGGAATATTGTCACAGTCACAGATTTACTATGGGAATATTGTCACGTCACAGGTTTACTATGGGACTATTGTCACGGTCATGGAGTTACTATGGGACTATTGTCACGGTCATGGATTTACTATGGGAATTTTGTCACAGTTGCAGATTTACAGTACAATGGGAATATTGTCACGCTCACAGAGTTATTATGGGACTGTTGTCACAGTCACGGAGTAACTGTGGGACTATTGTCACGGTCACGGAGTTACTATGGGACTATTGTCACAGAGTTACTATGGGACTATTGTCACAGTCACAAAGTTACTATGGGACTATTGTCACAGTCACAGAGTTACTATGGGACTATTGTCATGGTCACAGAGTTACTATGGGACTATTGTCACGGAGTTACTATGGGACTATTATCACAATCATGGAGTTACTATGGGACTATTGTCATGGTCACAGAGTTACTATGGGACTATTGTCACGGTCACAGAGTTACTATGGGACTATTGTCACGGTCACAGAGTTACTATGGGAATCCGCTGTTTAGTCAGTAAGGAGTAGAGTAGTGATGAGAATTCACTGAGACAGTCGAATTCTTACTTCAGTCAATAACCCCCTAAGAAGAGTAAAAGCCAACATCTTATTGGTTGAGTTCTGAAAGGGCAACTCCCAGTGATACAATTCCTTAATATATTTTTTGGGATCAGTTTAGACAGATTTCTCTTTTTCTTTACAAAATTCTGCGGATTAAGCATGGTCTGCATACATACTAAGGATCTGCATTTAGCAAAAAGTTACCAGTGCATCAAAACCTCATTTAAAATGAATGCTAAAATCCCAGGTGACCGGGGGTAATTCAGCATAGTCCAAACTTACCCTCCAATCCTTCGCCTCTGTTCACACAGACTGTTATGCGCTGGCTGATGTCCTGCGTGCAGACATCAGCGAACACTTTAAAGGGATTCCAGTCTCGGCGAGGCTCGCGAGGTGACTCGACATCAGCCAGCACAGGACATCAGCCAGCGCATAACAGCCTGTGTGAGCAGAGGCGAAGGATCGGAGGGTAAGTTCAGATTATGCTGAATTACCCCCCAAGTGTTTGTATACGTGTGTCACAAGTACATTGGGTGATTAAAGGAGAACGGTAGCTTTACATGATATTTAACTGATTGTGCCCAGCAGCAGTACACTAGCAGTACTGCTGCATGATCAGCTTCCATTTCACAATCTTATGCCCAGGATCACAAGATGAAAAACTCCCTGATGATGCTCTATTCCTGTCTCTGCATGTCACATAGACCAACACTAAGTACCCACCCTTTCCTCATTCTGCCAAAATGGCCACTGAAGTGCATGAAAAAAATAGAATTTTTCAATTGAAAAAATGATCTGTGCATGCAGACCGTGCAGCAGTACTGTAAGTGTAAGATCATTGTGAAGCAGTTCTATAAGTGTAAACTGATCATACAACAGTACTGTAAGTGTAAGCTGATCGTGCAGCAGTACTATCTGTAAGTGTTTGCTGAGTGTGCAGCAATACTGTAAGTGTAAGCTGATGGTGCAGCAGTACTGTTAGTGTAAGCTGATAATGCAGCAGTACTGTTAGTATAAGCTAATCATGCAGCAGTACTGTTAGTGGATGCTGATCATGTAGCAGTACTGTATGTGTAAGCTAATCGTGCAGCAGCACTGTTATTGGTAGTTAATCGTGCAGCAGTACTGTAAACTGATTGTGCAGCAAATACTGTTTGTGTAAGCTCACTTGCTGGTCTATGTCACATACAGAGACAGGAAGAGAGCTTCATTGGGGAGTTTTTCATCTCATGATCCTGGGAATAGGATCATGAGATGGAATCTGATCATGCAGCAGTACTGTTAAGTTTACTATTCCTGGGGATGATCAGTTACATACCATGTATTGCTATGGTTCTCCTTTAAAGCCGCTAGAACCATCTGTACACATTAGCACACAAATTACACCTTTATTGCATGGGACAGTAATACAGGAGTGCCTTATCACTGGCGAGTTTGAAGAAATGGGTCAGTGCATTATTTATCCTGGGAATAAAGACCCTTTTGTGAATAGGCTCCATCATCTCCACAAACACAAAGCATTTCTATTTCCCTGATTAATACAGACAAATGGTTAATGGTAACCATTATTAGAGGCAATTTATCATTCTATATATATATAAAAAAAAGCCCATTTTTAAACTTTCCTGGCTGCATCCCAAGGTTTCTCCAGTAAGCGGCGAAAGCGCAGTAAATATTTAGCTTCCTGTATCGAATTTCCCGGCCTGGAAAGTGTTTCTCTGTCTAATATCGATTTCTTACAACTCCTTTCTATTCTTAACCTTTTCGCTGATCAGCGTATATATATGTATAATTTATTTTATAAAGCGCCACAAATTTACTCGGCGCTGTACAATTCAGCAATACAAATGTAATACAGACATGGGAAAAGTGCATTAAACAATACAAGTAAAGTATCACAAGGATACATCACTTTAAGTGCCGGGTTGTGGTTGACGCAAGAGGATGGAGGTCCCTGACCCATAGAATATACAAAATATCTGTCTGAGATGAGATTGCGCTGACCCCAGGGTTCCGGAAGTTTCATCACTTGCTGCCTGAGATGACACACTAATAGGTCCCATAATGCTCTGCAACTGCTGGAATGTTTACTTCACTGAGCCTGGAATTAATAGTGGAAAAAGGGCACTTTGACACCCAAGACGAGGATGCCTAAATGTGACCCTGGCCACACACACAATACATTTTCTTACCTTTGCCCTGGGCATACAACAGAGCTAAACTGTTAGGTCCCCATTGACCTTCATTATCTTCTTTCTATTACCCCTTTTATTGTAAAGACCATTAATACCATAAAAATAAAACAAATCCCATTGGATTTTCATGGCAGGTATTCCTGTAGACTAAGGACTGGTAAAGTGCAATTCCTGATATGTATTATATTGTAATTGGGTGACCTACTGTTCAACGTATTGGATGCTCGGCTGGGTGGCCTAATGCACAGTACAGCATTAAGGAACTGGATGAGGATTTGTACAGTGCACTTAAAGGTCAATTGCCCATGGTGCAGTGCAAATGAGAAGTCTCCTGTGCAAGGTGAGCAACTGTTAAATGCACCTAATATGCAACAGGGTAAACTATTGTTGATGATGGACAACAGTGTAGGTTGTTGACTAGTGCTAATGATGGTCAACACTGTAGGCTGTTGCGCAGTGCTAATGGTGGCCACCTTAATGAACTACTACAGTGAGCAACATATAGACAAAATGAAGGTGGGTAGAGCCTGCTGAACATTCCCCATTATGATTAAAAAAAAGAAAATGATAAAGGAAGGTCATTTTAAATAAACCCTCCTTAACTACAAGTATTATGAGATTAGTTAGGTTACCACCAACATTGAACAGCCCTCATGCAGAGGATCCTGTTGGGTTTGGGTGGAGATTGCCCACTTTAGCTTCTGCCACCCAGATGAAACTGATTATCCCCCTTAACAAGTATACAGGACTAAAAAATAAAAATGTATAAGAAGAACAATCATTATGCATATTCGATGCACCCTTTGATTTGCCTTACAATACAAAGTGTGATTATAATTCTATTGCAACAACAAACACAACCTATAAAGTCTATGAGATGCATGGAAACCATCAATGGTCTTTAGAGACTACAAGAGGCCTATGGTTACTCACTGGAGAGCCCCGAGGTCACAGGACAGAAAGGAAAAGTTGTTTTGCTTAGCTCATCTTGTGCCTGAAGCATCACCAGGTCAAGTTTCCAGATGCATCACTGGTGCATGGGAATTATGGATGAACAGGAAGGGAGTTGACACTATGTCCTTCAGCTCACAGGTCTATTAATAGCCTATGAGTTTGATGTATAGCCCACTCCACTTCAACTGTCCTGTATGGAATTAACTCTAGTGGTTCAGTGATACTCTATCTACTTTTAAACTTCATTACCTGAATAACCAATCACTATTATAAGAAACTTTCGTTATTTGTAACACCGTTAAAATCACTATATATAGATATTTTTTTCTTGTTTTAATACTGTTTTGGACTTAAAGGGGTCATTCATAAAAGTTCCAACTGTCGCGTAAATGCCCGTACTCGTGTCCTTTCGCGACTTCTCCAACCGCACTTATTCAACAAACCCTGCGGTGTGACAAATTCGTGACCAACTCTGACACGACAGTCACAGATTTACGGAGCCCTTCGCATCATTTTGCGTGCGTGTGCACAGGTAATTAGGCTATTCAGAATGCATGGGATAGTGGGATATGATGTTACTGACATCACTGCCGAATTCTCCACACTCCACATGACTTCTCAGGCTACTATTGTGTGACTGACTATGCCACACAATGCATACATGCATGTCTGACGCTGTTCACTGCTTTAAGAAGTGAATTTGCGACTTCCTAGTTGTATTGATGCAAACAGACACAGAGTCACTATGCAAGGCGAATTTGGCCTTTAATGAATGACCCCCTGAACTTTTAGGGGTTATTTACTATGGTGTGAATTTGACTGGTGAATTCGCAAACAGTGGATTCCCATAGTAAATCCGCTACAATTTCCCCATTGTAAAGTCGCAACAATTTTCACAGTTAAGATTGCAACAATTTTCCCATAATAAAGTCGCGACTGTGACAATATTCTCATTATAAAGACGCGACTGTGTCAGTAACAGCCTAATGCGACTGTCTTTATGTGGCAAATTCGCACCTATACGCAACAATTCCGACTTTTGTGAATAACCCCCTTAGTCCAAATGAAGTATCGTAAATACTACAGCACTCATCTTTAACTACTCAACTGGACTAATACAGCTTAAACTGGTTTTGATTATAGTCAGAGCCACACGCACAGCAAATTGTTACTGTAAAGTGTAATGATATCAAGATGCAGAAAAATGTCAATGTGTACTGTACAAATCAATCTTAATATAATAATGATGTCATCTAAAATATATATATATATATATATACAAATTAGCAGAAAAACATATTCGAGTACTGTTCAAATTCCCAGGGCGAAATTTATTAAGTGCGGAATTTTTACCGCACGATCGTAATTCTGATCGCACTAACGGAATTCTGATCGATTCCGAGCGCACGAACGAAATTCCGATGGATTCCCAATCACACGATTGGAATTTCGATCGATTCCCAATCGCACGATCGGAATTTCGATCGATTTCCAACCGTGCAAAGTTAAATTCCGATCGCACCATTGGAATTCCAATCGTGCGATCGGAATTTAACTTCGGGCGATCGTTTCACCCTTAATAAATTTCGCCCTTAAGGGTGAAATTTAATAAAATCGAAAATATCGAACAGTTTTTACTGATATCGCATTATCAATATTGTCAATACCACAATATCAGATGTTTATCGATATCAGAATATCGAAATTCAATTGAAAAATCCCTAATATCACTGGAAAACTCCATATCGCAATATCAGCAAAATCCATTAGATATCGTGATATCTCTAATATCAATATTGGGATATCGTTATTTTCGATTTTATTCAATTTCGACCTTAAAGAGTAAAAGGATTTTGTATCAGGCTGGGCACAATTTGTAATATTGACCAAATCACACCACTACAGGGATAAGAAAATGTTATTCTGAAAACACTATCTGTTTTTTTTTTATGATTTTACCTAAACACGAGAGTCCATCAATATCGTTTATCTGTTATTACAATTTACAGCCCGGGGTTGTGTTTTTACAAGAAATGGTTGATTGGAAAAGGTTATTGACAGCTTCATTGTCCCCATTGTCCTTCACAAAAAAATAAAAAGATAAACTGTATTGGTTGGATATCACAATGTACACATTATATATGAACAACATAGTGTACAGTAACTAAAACAGCCACAACCTCTTGTTCCCTCGCTGTCTATAATATTCCCTGGATATCGCAGGCCTCTTCTATAATTTAATCAGCCCAGGTTAGATCTCTCCAGTGTATAAATCACTCGCTTGCTGGGAGACAGACATAAGATGGAGTAATTCTGATTTATTGAAATGCGTTGGAAGACTTTAAACAGTTTTATTTATACTATTTAGTAACAGAACATCAACCAACTTCACTTTATGCTTTGGAAATAAGTTGAGTCAAAACTTCTCATGCTGCATGTAGTAACAAGCACTGCCAGTAGGATCTCCCTTATGAGTTCCCGAACCTACAAATGCCTTCCCTGAGAGTTACCCTATTTAGGCTCCTTGTTGGAGCACGGCTTGCTCGTTATCCTCAACCAAGTCTGGTGCATCCTACTGTGGCCCACTAATTCTAATAGTGTCTTGTGAAGTTCTACAAGAAGTACTCTCTATTCTCTGTTCTCCCTGCTCTAGAGACATCAACCCTTTCTAACTGGCCTCCCATAATGGGAAACCTCTATTATTCATTGAGAACACACCAAACTATTAGGTAGATCATACCAAAAAGTCCCTACATTAACTTCTTTAAAATTAGTGGAAATTGTTTTTGCCCCAAATGACACTAATTAACAAAGTATTAATCATTTCTTTGGGGGGGGAAAAAATATATATTTTGATAACAGCGTTCATATAGTTGTCAGTAGGCTTAAATGTTGGAATATCTTTACAAGGAATTCATTTTGGGAAATACAGACGTTAGGTCCATTTAAGTCGGTCTTCCTTCCATATGTTTTTACCTTGTCCATAATAATGTGTCTTTAGCTAATGTTATTATAGTCATTTTCCCAGAAGTCCCTCGCTATTGATTAATGTTTGCAGCCAATCCCCTTTCTTGTTTGATAGCTATGAATCTCCTTTGTATGGCTCCTATATAGAAGAATGTTGCAATACGCATGCCCTTAGGATTAACGCCATAATGCGGCATATCATTCCTCCATGCGGCTCCATCATGTTGTGTCTGTGATGTGGTTGGTCTCTGTGTCTCGGCTGGCGACAGCTGCAAACCAGAGGATGCGGCAGCTGCTTCTCAGCCATTCTGATATAATCTCTTTTCCACGTCCATGTTTGAGCAATGTATCTCAGTCGTAAATATGACTCTATGCAAAGGGAGAATTTTAATAAGCCGCTAATAGCAGGGATATATATATATGTATATATATATATATATATATATATATATTTTTTTTTTTTTACCAATTTGCTTGACCCATCCTGTGGCAAAAAAAAAACAAGCAACAAATGTATGCAGATTGTGTATTAAAATCTACACAAGGTTATGAGCCTTATTTCTGCAACCTTGTAAATGTTAAATCCTCATTATACAGTGCGTTTTATGACTAAGGGCAGAGAGCGGTCTTTCTGAGTTTATCACTCGGTGTTCCCGCGAGATTACCGCACAAGTTTTTCGATCTTGAGTTTTTCGGTCTCGATTTTTCCGATGAAAAGTTAGCCATACTATTAAAGTAACAGGTGAAATGTATTAAAGTCGGAAAGTTTATCGCGCGAGATCTCACGATGTTCCCGCGAGATTACCGCACGAGTTTTTTTATTTTTCTGTCTCAATTTTTGAATAAAAAGGTAGTCATACTACTAATGCAAAATATGGCTACCTTTCCATCAAAAAATTTTAAAACTCAAGATCGAAAAGTTGAAAAACTTGTGGTGGTAATCTCGTGAGGACAATACTAGATCTTGCGCGATAAACTCAGAAAGACAGAGAGAGGTCTAAATTAAATTCCACCCGAAGAATCTCTTTCAACGAATGGAATGCCTTTATTTAAACTCCTCCCTTTCTGCACACTGGACAACCATTAAAGAACCTATGTTACTACTCAACATAAAGAAAATCTATAAACGCCTGTACCTGAGAATGTGGGTAGAAACTCTAAGATTTTGCAAACAGAGCATTATTATTACACAGAGATTATTACTCAGAAGAGATAAGGACCAGTATGGAGATGGGATGAAAATTGCAATAAACAATAACTGACTAGTGTATATACGTTCCATGTTAGAATTGCTTATACAGCTGCTTATTTATTCATTTTGTGCATTTATAAAGCATTGATGTCTAGACTTTATAGAAATGAATTATTCACATCAGTCCTTTCCCCTAGGGGGGCTCACAATGTCGTTTCCATATGCAGTCACACACAGGCAGGCAGAAAGAGACGCACCAGGGACAATTACGCCAGACAATTAAACAAGCAAGTTTTTGGGGATTTTCGATGGAAACTTGGCATTGACAAGGTTGAGGCTCTTGTAAACAAATAAAGACACAAGACAAATCGGACTGGGATGTAAAGGTCACGGTAGCTTTTATTAAACCGGACAAGGACTAGATAAAACCATTACATAGTATAATGTTCCTTCACATTTCAGTAGCCTTGAACTGTTTATTACCCCCTTAAATCAACATCAGCCGCCACCTCACCTACTCAATGAGCGTGGACTCTTATCCGAAACTACCAAGCCACTCCCCTCCATGAGATGGCTGGCCCAAACTTTTACCAAATATCTTCTGCGCATTCCTCCTGTTCTTGACCAGAATGTTGCAACCTGGTGTATGAAGCTGGTGAAAGTGTACCGATACTGGTCAGTTCAATTTAACCCCCTATAACCCCATCCTCTGTCCCTTGCCCAATAGTGCTCCCCCTCTTGTCACCCGCCCCCATACTTTCCATGCAATGCATCCCAGCCCTAATTGACTAGCGATGGCTGGAGTGCCCAGAGGAAACCCACACAAGAGGGAGAACATACAAACTCCTTGCAGATGATGTTTATCCATGATCTATGGAGTTTGAATGTATTCGAACCCATGCTAATCACTCAGTGCACTGCCCTATCTGTGCCATATAAACGAGGGTATTCTAGGTAATTTATGAAACATTTTTGCAACACAGGATGCACCTGACTCCTAAATAAATCAGCTATGATTGTGTGACATGGTGTGATAACAAAAGTAGGAAGCCTTATTCCTAAAAATGTCTGCGCAAACTATAACTGATC
>WMED01010415.1:0-10058 GCA_019650415.1 Pipa parva | reverse complement strand
AAACCCATGCAAGCAAGCGCCCCCCTGGACAGACTGCGTCCCTAGCATTCGCCTAATTTCTCTTTAACAACATAACTGCTATCAGTAAAGTTAAAAACATACAGAAAACAAAATTCATGAATTTGCCTTCCAAGATAACATTTGTTTCAAGTTCTGCATTTGAATATCTGTGAAACCATAGCAAAGGAGATTTTTTTGTTTTACTAGTCCTTTAACAAAGATTCTATGCGCAGCAATTCATGATAAAGTAACCAAACATGAGACCTCTAGTGTGATTCCAGACTGAACTCACATCAATATTACAATCATATTACACAGATCTGCAATTTTTCTGGATCACTTTATAAGGTACCTAAAACAATACATTCTCTTTAATGCACATCGATCCAGTACCCCACAGAGCAGCATTCTTTGAATGTGAAGTGCGTAGAGGGGGTAGGGAGATCCATACTCCAGTAACTTTTTATGGAAATGTAAATAATGCCAAAAGCTGTTTTTCAAAAGTTTCAACTAATATCGGGTTATACTCTAAAGTCAAAATTCGACCATCAAATTCTCAAACAGCAGATTCCCATTGCAAATCCACGACTGACAGAGTTCTACCATTGTAAAGTCGTGACTGCGACAATTTTAAAGTTGCAGCTAACAGTATTCCCATAGTAAAGTTGCGACTGCGACAATATTCTGATTATAAAGACGCGATTGCAACTGTAGCAGTCTACTGCGACTGTCTTTAGCTGGGGAATTCACACCTTTATGTGACAATTCGAACTTTAGCAAATAACCCCCATAGCCCCAAGACTTTTCCTGAAATGCAGCAGGGTAGTGGAGCAGATTGTTGTACTTTACTGTATGCACATCAATCCTTACATGTTGCCAGTGTGTACCCAACCATATTTCTATCTAGTTTTTGTAAAAATGCTCTGTGAACTGAGACTATTGCTGCAGTAGCTATTGCCAGTGTAAACTATCCCATATGGAGTTAATATATAGTAATTATCTGTAACAATCTCTAAGTTACAAATAAGGTTACTATCTTAAACCAGCTTTGAGACCCCTATAACACAGCCCAAAAAAAAAAAAAAACAACACAAATTATATATAAATATATAAAACATTGCTTTGATGCACAATTATAATTATTTTTATGAGGACATTATCCAAATTAAGATACATGCATATATATATATATATCTCAATAAAATGTTACCATTTGGAAACATGTATGTGCGGATGATCATTAACCAGAAATAAATTGAATAAAATCAATAAATTGAACCCACAGAATTTAAATCTTTGGTTGTTCCTCTTAACTGTACAAATATATTAAAAAGTAATCACTGAATGAATGATCTTTAAAAAGAAAAGCATGAAGAGAAAGTCAAAAACCCAAAAATGAATCAACAGGAATTCCTATCATGTTTGTGTCAACAGAAACAGAATGTTAAAATAGTCATAGTTATTAAAACATTCGTGTCATCATTTTTGTAAAGTTTTTCAGTTTCTACCATTGCAACTTCAAAAACCAATTTCGATTTTAACTATGGAAATACTAATCAGAATATCACATTGTGCAGTTTTAGCTACATTGTTCTGCTTATCATATTCAAAAAGATGACAGAGCTACACCATGACAATATCACACTAATATTTTCTACTGAATGCAAGTGTCCAACTACAGATGCCATAATTGTCCCATGCAACAGATGCAATTTAAATGTGATCTTAAATGGATATTATGTCATGTCGCATCTGAATACACACATAATCAAAAAGTGAGCCAGTTTTTTTTTCATTCCACAAAGATGAATGAAAATGTTGGACTGGATGCTAGAAAACTATCTTATACTGATGCATGCTATACATCAGTCAGAAAACAATCTAAAGGATTAATTCCCGCATGTAAACAGTCTAAATTAGAGAGAGTAAGGCAAGAGTCACACAAATGCACTGAACGGCAGTCGTAAAAGTGGAGCCACTAAAATGCATTATAATAATAAAATGGGCAACTGAACCAAACTGAAGGAGTTCTCATAGAAAACTGGCAGCAGACAAAACTACATATGTTTTCACACAATTGCCCATATAAATTAATGGAACTTGTTTGGATGCCATTTTTACCACTGTCTAAAATGCATCTATTACACTGGTCTTACTGTAATTTACATGCCCCTTAAATTTCTTTACCATAAAAGGCCAAATCTAACTTCATGCACTGCAAAACAGTCAACAAACAATACAAGGAAAAACGGATTACAGAAGAAAATACAGCCTTTACATGTTTTGTGCTGTGTATGGATGCAGAGACCTGACAATTTAACCATAGGGCCATTTTACAATCATGGGAAAGTTTGGCCACACACACTAACCATATTGACAGATCCAACTGGATGGATAATTGTCTAAATAATCACATCACTCATAACAGCACTGATATGTGGTTTGCCAATGACTACATACACAATCTAGAGAGGTTCACCGACAGGCTGGAGTAAGCATCTTGACTAAAAGAAATTTTACAGGAAAGTGGGTTGTTGTTTTTTTTTCCCCAAAATACATGGAACGATAATCTACCAATACGCCTATGTCAACTTTAACATTATCAGTCAAAATGAAGCTTTCAGTCTTAAAATGTACAACACAGATTTTATAAATCAAGTTTTCAGACAAAAAAAAAAAAAGGGACTATAGTTTTGAAGTTTTGAAAATGTCAACATTCGGATGTTTTTCTCCAAATATAAGTAAAAACCATTTATAAGAGTTGGCAACCATGGAGTACATACTAATAACTCATATCAAGGCAGAGGGAAAGTGAACAAAATGTTGATTAAATGGCACATTCAATGCTTTTCCATAGTTTAATAAAATAAAAAAATATAGGCTTTGAGGGAAAATATTGGCACAACACAACCTTCTTATGAAGAGCATAGACTACAATGTAACCCATTTTGCTAAGCAATGGAAGAACATATTCCTGTGATTTGCTTACAAATTGTAATCCTGATGGTTCAGAAGACAGCTCATTATTGGGTTCCAAATCCTCTAGATCTTCCTCTACTGATAATGATTCATCCTCAGTATGTTCAACAGTTCGCAGTCCTTGGTCCTCCATCCGACCATCAAGTTGTAAGAGAGTGCTATGATCCATATCTCCATCAAGATCCCTTTCCGGTGTATTACTAAGGTCTGGACCATTTGGAATTTCAGCATCCTGAATCATTGATAAAAAAGAGGTTTTTGCATTTAAATTTTTATTTTCCATTGGGCTCTCATCATTATCACCCCAATTTAGTGGAACTAAATCCTCTAATTCTGATGTGAAATCAGTAGGAGGATTTATTTTAGATCTGTCCTCACCAATACGTAGAATGTTTTCCCCCACTGATGACTGTCGCCCATAAACAGGGAGATCTATATTGTAACCTGAGCCAGCAAGATCATAACTTAAATGTTCTAAACCATAACCTGGTTCTTCCATTTCCATGTGACAAAATGAACCATAAGGATGCATTCCATTCTTTTTGGGTTTCATTGAGGATTCTTGTGAAAAGTGACATGTGGAATTTTGGCCATTTGGATGGGCTCTTGACTCACTCGGACTAAAGTAAAAGGATTGAGAACTTGCTTGAGATCCATTTGCCTCCATGTCTTGTGATCCGTTAATACCTTCGATATTTATCATGGAGGCCAGATCCTGGAGTCGGCGTAAAGGAATGTAGTGGGAGGAGAGATCCTGCCCATAACCCGATTTTCCACTATGAGTGGGTGAGTTTATTGGCAGGCTACGCCCATTTGACGACTGCAATTTACCCCTGTCACCAGCACACTCTTTGCTTTTGGCATTAAGATCCACTAATTTGTAAAAGTCTGTGGTACTTCTTTGCCTGCTTAACTCACATGCTTCTTCCATCCTGTGCAGGCATTAATCTGTCAGGAAAAAAACATATATATTAGCATTTAGTATACATGAAACAAATGTAAGCAAAATCTGAGTTAAAGTGGGAGAGGGGCAGTTACAAAACATACATTTTAGAGAAGATGGAATATATCATTAAAATTTGAATGAATGTGCTAATAACATCATATACAATGTATCCAATGTGGGCAAAGTCACTGTACTAAGCTACTCACTTGGTCATGTGAAACAAAGCCAGTCCGAGGAACCAGCAACTCGCATTTCAATACAATCTATTCCACTGGGCAAAATGGCAGCCACTTAAAGCAGGCAGAGGCCTAAATGTGCAGGCAAATGTCTGGCTGTGCCGGTGTGCAGACACTGGAGCACTGTCCCTCCACGGCTGTGCAGCAAAGGAGGGGGGGGGGGGGGGGGGGGGGGGGGGGGGAATTAAACCACGAGAAGAAACTGAATCGAAAAGGTTTGGGATCCCTCCCCTCAAAACATAGCATAAAATTGGGAGGTTGTGCCCTGAAACACTGGAAAAACAGCACAGATATAAGCTGCAGTGCAATGTCAGGACACGGTAACTGTGTAATACTGTCCAGCAGCTGAAAGGTTAATCAGATGTGCCGGCTTTGTCCCTCTGTGGGACCGAGACCAGTGTGCACATGCATCCATGAGCGACAAAGATGCACTTCACTGTGCAGACTGCGATACATAATAACAATAATAGAATAGCCCTGCACAGTGTACCATCTCTCTGCTTATGTTTAACATGGAGGTCACTGACAGATAAAGCCGGTTCTCCTATCGGGTCTACTAGAGATCAGCACCGGCTGTGTGTACCATACACCGAACATGGCTCCCCAGCCCACCCCCGTGCAGGAGAAGCCGGCGCAATGCGGCGCTAGGATGGCGAGAGGCGCTCTTACACATGCAGGGGGAGGAGGGGGCAAAGTTTGCGAGCTCTATAGCGCTGGCCTTACCGTGCGCCTGCCCCTCATCACATAGCGCTAGGCCCGGAGCCCGCGGCGGTCTGCACTACCTCCCCCAGCCGCTCAGCACGCAGCAGGCTATGCTGCCTTCCCCTGCTACAGGAGGCGTGCGGAGCCTGCGTGGGGGAGGGGAGACTGCGGGAGGAGGGTGCGGGTGGCAGGAAGGTAGAAAGGGAAGGGTACGGCCCGTGTCAAGGCACGGAGGCGGTAGTTACAGTGTACGGTTGGAGGTGCATTACTGGGGGCATAGAGGGGGTGAGGGGCAGGTACCTGTAGGGGATGATGGGAGCAATGTCAGGTGGAGACTTTCAAACGGTGTCCAGCCAGCTGTTTACTACAACTGCCAGCGGCCTATATGATGGCTAATGTGATGCTGGGAGTTGTAGTTCACAAACGGGTTGGAGACCTATGGAGGTAGAGTAGTAGCTTAGCACACTTTACTGCTGTTTAATGCATTACCATGGTGATTCAGGTGGCAATGTCAGCAAGACAATGAGTGTGGCTAGGAAGGCAAAGCGCGCTGCATTGTGGTTATTATACCTGGTGTAGATGGGAAAGCGCGCTGCATTGTGGTTATTATACCTGGAGTAGATGGGAAAGCGCGCTGCATTGTGGTTATTATACCTGGTGTAGATGGGAAAGCGCGCTGCATTGTGGTTATTGTACCTGGTGTAGAAGGGAAAGCGCGCTGCATTGTGGTTATTGTACCTGGTGTAGAAGGGAAAGCGCGCTGCATTGTGGTTATTGTACCTGGTGTAGATGGGAAAGCGCGCTGCATTGTGGTTATTGTACCTGGTGTAGATGGGAAGCGCTGTATGGCGCCTTTACATGCTATGGGTATGACTGGTAATGGGAGGCCAGTCCTGTACAGGGAGGGGGACGACAATAATGTATAAGATACAGTGCTGTGTACACTGACCTGGAATACATAATGTACAGTAATGGTCTCCAGACGACTCCCTTCCCCCAACTCCACGACACTGCCCCTGTCACTCTCTTAGCACGGCCCTCACTTCCTCCATCTTGGATGGCTGCAGTTTCCCCCCGTCCTGGAGATGGAACAACCCACCAGGTCCCTCATATAAGTCCTGTGGGCTCCATTATAATCAATACAAATCCAGCCAGTCTGTGTTCTCTCTATAGTCTCCCTGTGGGCTCCCGTGGCTGGCTCTATGGCTACCTGGCAAAGGCTTGGACAATGTCAAAATGGCGGCCCGGGCGCGGCCTGGAGTCTCCAAATGATCCTAAGCCCAGTTAGTGAGGGACGCGCTGTTGCTTTGCTGGCTTCCAGCAGTGGCTCATTGGCTGTAAAACTGACACTTCTCCATGTCATGCAGGGCAGTGGGATACAGACAGTTTATTTACTAGAGTAGAGGTTAAATTGTTGGGTCAGACATTAGTCGCAGTCGCACTGTCAGTTCACACCCAGTTAAACAGGTATTGTTGTGAGCCGGGGCATTTTGGCCCATGATTACACCAGAATAATCTACATAACATCAAGGCTTAGCCATGAGTTTATATACAGAAAATGCCATCACTTTCTGGCAGCCCCTAGCGGAAGCTTGTGGAGTTACATTTCCTAGCACTAGGCCTTAGGGCTACAGCTGTTCAACACAAACCATTGTCTTTTTTTTTTTTTTTTGCAGCCAGTAATGTTTATAGTCCTAGAATTTGCAATTATTCTAAAATTACGCTGCGTTACGTTTCTGCAGCTGTTACTTTTTTTTATTTGATTGGAGAGAATGAGAGAGAAAAGTAAAGCATGTTTTTTTTTCTTTACGTTTTAAAGAGTTAAGAGATTATTGCTGGAATAATAAAATTAGATAGGATAGGTGAAGGCTCATGCATAATGCTGCCCCTAGAGTGCGTTTTTAGTAGCACTTCATGCAATAATATGAAGGAGGATATGTGGAAAGCGGACATCTGATAGAGGAAAGTGACCATAAATCCACTTACGGTTTGAAATATTAAGAGTCAAGCACAAAGCAGATGATCTAATATTAATCTGTTGCAATTTTGAGGTATATTTGTTTTTGCCAGTCTTTCAGTACACACATCCACCTTTTCCAGGCACCACAGGTATTCAGTAGCTGCTTTAAAAACAAGTGGCTGTTTTGTAGTTGAGCTGGAAAAACAGTACAGTACTCTTTCTTTCCTGTGGGATAATTCACACAGGCTTTTTTGTTTTGTACCACAACCAATAATAAGTCTCACTAAGAACAGTTCAGCTACAAAACAAGGGGGAATTGACCATAGTGCGAAGTGAGGTCCAGATCCTTCGCCTCACTTCGCATAGACTGTTATGCGTTCACTGATGTCTGCGTGCAGGACATCAGCAAGCGCATAACTGTCTGTGCGAAGTAAGGCGAAGGATCCGGACCTCACTTCACACTATGGTCAATTCCCCCCTCAGTGTCCCTCCTGTAGCATTACTCACCCCCTCTTGGAGTAAATAAAGAAAATTTACCAGAATTCTCATTCCCAAATTAATTTGCAACAATTTGTGCTTCACTGTGTACCAAAGTCAGTTATGCATACTGACTATTTATCATATTGCTGCTACAATGTAGCAAGTTGATGCTTAGTAATCCCTAATCATTGTTGATGGGAATAATAGCACTGGTGCATGATAGCAAATTAGTCATAGATTGGTCTTTTCAAGCAAAGTGATGTTATCTTTATATGAATCTGTTTAAAGATGTCAATGCCAGCTTAAGAGTTTTATTTAGATTAACAAACACATGCTGGCAAGATGCATGAATTATTATGAGAGGGAAATGTCATAATTTTGTTGGATTTTGGTCACTAGCATTTTCACCAGAGAATAGTAGCATAAATTTTAACAATTTTTTTGAAATTTATTTCAACAGTAGATAATTTCTAACTCTTGCTGACACAAGGAAGTCTCCTGGTTAGCCCAAGCTTCAGTGGGCCCTCCTGGATTATCAAACAGCCATCATCCTGGCATAAGCCTTTTGAGTAAAACATAGCCAGAATAAGAATAGTAACCTTTACGTAAGCCCCCTCAATTCACAATCTTTGCCAAAGGCAAATCTTTGTATTCACACTGGTACACCTTGGCTAATCACTTTGGCACATGACGCAGACCATAATTGTCCAGGAATTTGCAGTGAATAAAAGAAAAGTGGTACATTGATACACATAATGTATTTCAAACAGTGAACGACTTCCCCGGATTACAGAAAATAGTCATCTTTGCCAAATATGTGAAATTGAGACTCGCCTATTTGTAACAAACACATACTGTATCTACGGGACAATTCACACCTCAATTCCCCATAAGAAAAGAAGCAATGAGAGGAATATAGTAAGGATTGTGGCTGGTGTTGTCTGTGAGAGTATTTGGTATAGAGCTTGTGAAGTGTCGGAATAAGTTATAAGAAAAGGAACCAGGGATAAGCGAAAAGAACAAAGTGTCTTTAAGTGTTTATTTAAGCAGGAATAAAGCAAATGAACACAAGAATAACTGAGAGAAGGAATTGGTGCAAACACTAGGAGAGAAAATTAAGTTACAGAAAAGAAGTGATGTACAAGCAGAGCAAACCTACAGAAAGAAAAGGAAACATAATAAAAGTTAAAAAGGGAGGTAGAGTAGCGTAGGAAAATTAAGGAAACAGGTAAGGCATACATAAATGATAGTGGTGCTTAGCAATTCTTAATTATTTTCCATAGTCTCTTTCTGAATATTCTGAGGAATAGAAGTGACTATTTAAACATTCATGGTTTTGTAACACTGGTTATCACCTCCAACTGTTTTTTTTTTTTTTTTATTTCAGCTACCAACTGTTTGTATTTTAAAGAGAACTAAAGCTCATCAATACTACAGGTGATTCTTAAGGGGATGTGTGTGTGTGTGTGTGTGTGGGGGGGGGGGAATAGTTACTAATAGGGGTTTTAGACTCCAGCGCTGCTTCCTGCCCTTTTTAACAAGTCAATCTCTTCTGCTCTGTGCAGCATTGTGATCCTCTTCACTTTCTGCTTCTTGTTGGGTTTAGGCAAATTAAGCAAGTGCAGTAGCAGAATTCTGTAAAACTGCTTCTGTGCTTCCTCATCTCTAATGCTAACAAGCTTTAGTTCGACTTTAAAGGAGAATTATAGTCAATTTTTATACTTACCTGATTGAAGTAGCAGCAGTACACCACCCCCTCCCTAATTTCACTGAAATTAACCAAATGAGCATGTGTAGACAGAAAAATTGGTCTGCGTATGCTCAATTTGGTTAAATTTGTTGATATTCGAGTGGAGGTGGTACTTTGTGGGGACTGGCCTCACTCACATAACCAGGAAGTAATGTGATGATACTGGGCTGTGGGTGGTCAGATGAATACTACAATATTACTGTAGTATTCATCTGACCCTCTGACTACAGTAATCTAGCAGCAGTACACTTAGGGCCTCATTGACAAAAGTCTTAAGTCACCTCACGAGTCACTACAATTCGAGTCACATTGCCAAAATATACACAAATTTTCTTCTCAGGATTGACTAAGTAGAGAATACACTTGCTGAACAGGCAGATAGTAGTGAATGCTGTCTAAGAGTTTAGACAGATGGTAATAAGGAGAAACGTCCGTAGTTTGGGTGGTAAGCATCAGTAATGATATTACATGCTCAGGATAGACAGTGACTTCAATAGATATCTTCAATGGAAGTCAGTTGAGTGCCAATGATCTGTTGTGCTGTTTTGATTACTTTTTGAAGTGCTTTTCTGTCTGAAGCACTGCAATTGAAAAATCATACGGTGATGCAGTATGTCAGTATATCCTCAATAGAACACCTATAGAAGTCTACCAGAATTTTAGTGCAGATATGCTCTCTTCTGAGACATCTGAGAAAATAAAGCCTTTGATGGGCTTTGCTTAAAGACTTTGAGGAATGTAGGGACCACGTTAGGTTGTTGGATATGTGGACGCCTAAGAACTTAAAGTTGTCCAACCTATCCACCTCAACATTATTGATTAGGATTGGGGGATGCTTGTGTTCATTGTTTCCTTTCCTGAAGTCAATGATCAGTTCATTAGTCTTCTGGGCATTCAGAGAGAGCATGTTAAGGTTACACCAGGACACACGTTACATACGTTCTCTATGTAAGCCGTTACCTTTTCACCCTTGATGAGGCTAATGACAGTGGTGTCTTCGGCAAA